>CATQJL010000112.1:73877601-73930112 GCA_958299035.1 Cylicocyclus nassatus
ATTCACCGTATGACTGCATTGAACACTTAGGGATACTGTGAACATTTGCCGAAATTTTTTCCCAGTTAGTACGCTTGAGAGGTCCTAAAAGTGCTGAGTCGTTGACGTACTTTCGTTGCAGCCTAATTTCTACGCATATATAAAATGCGAAGATAGTCAAGAGGCGCGATTTCCTCAGAGGTCAACATACAACAGTCCAGTTCAAAGCTATGCGAGTTTTTAAAAAATTTTTTAAAGGGTTCTTGACCTTTTAATACTTACGTTATAAACCTTTTTCAAATTGATAAAATCGGGCAAAGCATGGGACGACCACACATATGTTTTTAGAAATTTGACTTGCTTCTGGAACATCATAAAACACTAAAAATGCGCTAGTTGCTGACCATCTGGCAAAAAATCGCGCCTCTTGATGTACAAGAGGCGTACATAGGTACATCATATCACATTACATATCATCGACTCCACGATTCGTGTAGAGGCGGGGTTTTGCCAACTCAAAGCGTGGCGGTTTTCGATAGCGAGAGAGTACGAAGAACAATGCTATGAGGTGGAAGTTTAACAAGTTTACCTGTGTTATCAGGCAAATAAGTGTATACAGTGTTAGAATACTATACAGTCTGTTTCGCCTCTACCCCTATACAGGTTAGGGTATATAGTAGACCACTCCCGAGGCTCATCAGTAGGGAAGAGTGGTGAGATAGCAGTAATACATGGAATTGAGCTGAGGAACTCTATTTATACTAAGGGTAGAGCGAAAAGATCAAGAGAAAAGGAGATGAGATCACAATTTTAAAGATCATAGTAGTTTAAGTTTTTGAAACAAAAATTTAACAAATTTTTTTGTGTTTTTGAAAGAAAGTCATTCAAGATATTTGGAAGAAATACTTTTGTTAAAGGTTAAGCATTTGATAAGCGCATTAGCTATCATGTTAGGCGAATATTCTAGTACGAGCAGTTGATTTATGAGAATAATCAATCGTTCCACAAAATTTTTAAAAATTGTACAAGTTCTGTAGATTCGTAGAATTTCACCATATATGATAGCCGTTTTAATATTGAAACTTATATGAGAATGAGCATGTGTGTACTTGTTTACCTTAAATTGGAAATGATCTGTTTTATTATATTGTTGCGTAATAATGTTATCATTAGTATTTATGAAGGTCAAGAAAGTTACACTGAAAATCTGTAAGATGGGTGCTCTTTAGTTCCAAGGTGTCATTATATGTGTCCTTCAACATACTAATTATTATAGACTCCTCTTGATTATGAATAACTAAAAAGTCGTCCATGTATCTAAATGGTTTAAATAGAATGTTTGTTTTGGGCAACTGATAGCATATTTATATTCTAAATATGTCAAAGTGAGGTCTGCTATTACGGGGCTTGCGTTACCTCCTTACGGTACACCCACTTTCTGTTTGAAAACATGGTTACCAATTTTACTATAACTGTTCTCAATAAGATATTACGTCATGTATACTAGGTCTTCAATTTTGTAGCTCCTTTGAGTTGGTTTATCACTGGGGTATTGCAGTAGTAAGTTTTACTGTTAGTACAAGTGATATATTTACAGCTGCTATTTTTCAAACAAATTTTAAGAATATTTGTTAGATTTTTCAGAATAACATTGTGGGGTATGTTAGTAAACATATTAGTAAAATCCGCTGAATAAAGCTTAAGATGCTTGCTATGTATATTCTGTAGTTCGTAGGAGATATTTATATCATCTATGGACCAGTAGGTTTCTAGGCACCTTTTATTGAGATAAACAACTCTAGCATATTTGCTGAAATGAGTTCTAATGAATGTAAGAATTCGAGTCAATTCTATTGACAATGGTTTTATGCTGCTGCTAAAAGCTCCGGTTATAAATCTAACACAGGATTTTTATGGAATTTGGGAATACAGTAGATATTGGGAATGACTGAATTTTCAGATTTTTTTTAGCTTGAGATTATCAATAAAACTTAGGTGCCTATCGACAATGTTTTGGGTATCTATAGTTCCCAGATAATTATACATAGATAAACTATTTGTATTATTGTTCACACTCATTTCTTCAATCAAAATATTTATTTTTATTTATTTATTTTATGCATACACTCGCGGTGCACCATTAAAAATCAAAATCCAGGAAATCAAGGTAACACAGAATTAAGACAAGAAACCAGCCAATCCTCAGTCACAGAAGCAAGAAGAGATATAAATGGGAAACAAAACAAGACAATTACCGAAGCTCGATAATGACGATGTAGCCATTAATTGCAGCATACCAAAGGAAAAAGCGCTATGTCCAGACAATCTGTAGAATCTTGCTTCTTCTAAAGTTAATGAAGACCCTGTTTTTGGGTGTCAGCGAGCCCCCCGGTAAAGCTAGCTGACGTAACCCCGGCTGAATAGTTGCTTTAGAAGAGAGCAAGATTCACTGGGAGTTGTAGGGATGAACGTCTAACAACTATGCGCGACTGATATCCGACAGAGGTGGGGGTGGGACTGGGCTACGGTGAGGGATATGCTGTGAGTGAGACTGGTTGATCTCATTAGTGGAAGCACTATGGTTAGTAACACAACAAACAATGCAAATAGCAGTCATTCTCTATCCTATCCTTGTTGTGGACTATCCAAACGAAGCGAACCAGAAAGCAGAAAGCATAGCGTCAAACGATAGAAGGACGAACTGAGGCAGTAGAAGAACACAAGCACCACATCTGAACAAGACTCATCTAAAAATCAGAAATATCAAGAAGCTGAAGCACATTCACATCTAACAATTTTTTACGAAAAATTTTGGAGTTTTCACTGGATATGATATGATTTGGTAATGCAGAAAACCATCTTGATGTTCGATAGCAAAAGGAATTGAAAGTCATCGAAAGATGTTTTCTTCCTATTTTGCGATATTGCAAACCAAACCTACCTGTCCGGTCACTACACGGTCTAAAAAACCAGTATTTACTGGCTTTTAGGTTAGTTTCCAAATACAGAATCCGAAAGCATAGTACAAGTTCGTTAACAACACGCCTATACTTCAGACTATGGAGGTGTAACATATCGAGACGGGTACGATAGGAGGGTAAGGCATGAGGATATCCTGGATTGGGAAAGCATCGATAAAAAAAGAATCCTCGTGAAAGTCTTTTGAATTTTTTCAACTTTATCAATATTTCTTTTCAAAAATGGACTCCAAATGGGCGATGCATACTCAAGATGAGGTAACACGTAACTTTTGTACAATCGCAAGAAAATTTCCGGATCATTACTATGTATATTTCTAAAAATGTAAAAAGCGTTGAAGACGACCTTTTTATGACAGTATTTACATGAGTATCAAAAGTAAGAGAATTCTCTATCATAACACCAAGATCGCGAACTGAATTAGAGATTTCCAGATTGATACCATTGTAGTTGTACGTACAACACTGGGAATTCCCAAGGTGCATTACCATAGTCTTGGAGGCATTTACAGGAATACCCCATTCTCTAGACCATATCTCCATCCTTTTTATGGATGAAGAGACTGCCGTGAATGCTTCACTCTGTTGATTGAGGTCGTAGCAAAAATATATTTTAATGTCGTCTGCAAACATCTGGATTTTCAGATTCGGATGGGTTTTCAGATAGTTAGGCAATTCCGCGACGTAAATAAAGAAAAGCAACGGTGAGAGAATGCCACCCTGGAGTACTCCACTACTACAATGATAACGATCTGAAAAGTCTTCTCCAACACGAACAGTCATTCCCCTATCATGTAGGTAAGATGCTAACCAAGACAGGAGAGTCCCTCTTATGCCGTAGTTTTCTAGCTTGTGTAGGAGTTTGCTATGATTTACCTTATCAAAAGCTTTTGAGAAGTCAAAGTATATGATATCTACCGATTGTCCGTTATTTAAAGCAGTTATCCAATCAAAAGTAGAATCAACCAGTAGGGTTGTGGTGGAACAGCCCGGTAAAAACCCGTGTTGTTCAGGAGGAAGGATATTATTTTTATCAAACCAGTCATAAAGCTTAGCTCGTATTATTTTTTCGAGGATTTTCCCCGCAGGAGGCATTATGCTTATGGGCCGATAGTTTGATAAGGTGTTCTGTTGCCCTTTTTTCGGGATAGCAGTAACAAGAGCTTCTTTCCATATTTTTGGCATCTTGGCAAATTGTAGAGACATTGAGAATATCAACGAAAGGGGAAAGGACAGTGTTCGTGCACAGTTTCTATAAACAATCTGAGGAATTCCATCATATGTGGATGTTGCAACAGCTTTCAGTCTCCTTAAAACTTCATATACTGTATCAGGATTGACTTGTATCTCATCACATGCTGTAGCAACAAAGGTGACCTTTGGAGACAGATTCGATAGATCCTGGTTTTCAAAATTGTCATTGTCAAACACCTTAGCAAAATATCTTCCCAGAGCATTTGCCTTCTCTTTGTCGTTCCTGAAAGACATCCCATATTCATCCACCAAAGTCGGTAGTTTGGTATTACCTTTGGTTCTGTATCTGAGATATCGAAACAATTCTTTGTTGCCCCGGCTTGCCAGACGAAGCTCATTACTTTTCAAAAACTTTTTGAGATGATATTCCAAATCTTTACAAACCTTCTGGTACAGATGATTTGTAATAGGATCAGGGAGGATAGAGAAAAGACGTATTTTTTGCTCAATCAAGTTTTGAATGTGTTGAGGGTAAGCATGTAATACAGTTTTTTTTGAAAGTAAAAGGAACAAATTTACAAGTACACTGTAAATGATCAAACAGAAACGATAATATAGATCATCGACTGATTCAAACCCAGCAAAAATATCCATCCAACTAAGACGCTGAAGTGCCTTGTTTATCTCTGTATAATCGGCTTTGTAGAAATTGGGAAATGGCAGGAAGTAGTTTTTCACAGATGAGAAGTTTGTATCAAAAGCTATTACATTGTGATCGGATGTACCGAACGGAGGAAGGAGCTGTAAATTCATGACAGTATTAGGAGTAGAAAACACTAGATCAATGGCACTTCTACCTCTAGTTAGAATGGATACATTCTGAATAAGGTCACTGCCAAGGAGAGCACCAAGGAAACGCTCATTTTGTGTAGTCTTTAGAGGAGAAATCACGTCTATATTGAAATCACCAAGAATGACTGACTCAGATGGATGTGCACAAAAGTCAAGTAGAACATTAGCCAATGTTTCGTCATCTTCAACATAGAGGAAGGTGGTCGATAGATAAGTATAAATCTCGGTGAAGAATGGGAAGAAAGCGAAAAAATATCTAACACAGAAAATCAGAATTCATTTGTTGCGTACAATCTATATTGAGGTATAGTTTTTTACAAATTATGCCACAGCTATTTTGTAAATATCTTAAATTTGTTGCTGGAAAATAGCTATCTTTCAGGTAATTGTTGGAGAAAAGCATCCTGTAACGAGATTTATTAGAAGATCTACATAAGGTATCATAAATATAATGAGTTAATTCGTTTGTTAAGGCATGCCTACTTTTATGTTTATTACTAATGGTCTTAAAAAGATCTAACCAGAAGATTTTGATTTGGCTAGCAGAATAGTATGGACTGTACCGGAACTTAGTACCTTTGAGCAAAATCTTATGGATAGGTTCATTTTTGAAAACATCGACATCACCTGTAACTATGTTCTTATATGTAGGATCTATAAACTTGTAATTACAGCAGATACAAGGAACTTTACTGATGTCAAGGTCTGTAAGACTACGAAGGAACTTATTGTAATTATAAACTAGATAGATATTTGATAACTAGATATTTGCTTAGGATACTGATAAATTAACCTCCTAGGCAGTTTATAACTGTTTCTTTCAATCAGGTTTTTAATCATGTGATTATTGGTCATCTTGTTGGTATTAGTTTTATCAAGAATATTACTGTAATAAGGAAATTTCACATTAATGTAATTGGATTTAGATGAGTCTGCAATACACCACTACACGAATCGTGGAGAGGATCATACATACATCACGGGAAACGGTCTTTTTGCACGGGCGGTCTCAAGCGCCAACCTGATTATGACTTGTCTTAGCACGTCACGCACGCCGCAAATCTTTCCTCCCGCTGCTTTGCTTAGGGAAGCTGCCGCAGGGTGCGTTGCGCGTTTTTTGAAAAGCACCACGGTCGTGCGAATCGCCCTACACCCACACATCACCTCATTTTTACACGTGGTGCCCTTTTGTGCCGTCGGGTCAGTGCTTTCTCTCTCATCGCTAGACTTTTGTTCTATCGCGGCTATTCTTTGGGATCATTCTCTTTCTTTCCTTGTGCACTCTCTCTTGTAGGTGTGAGCATCACTTTTGAGCGCATTTTTTCTTTTTATATCGATTTGAAGCTTATGTGTTATTGTGTGCATCGTTGCCAAATACAAGTAGTAATAATAGTAGTAAAAGTTGTATTTCCCGCAAAATATGACTGGCAGGTAGCACTTTCAAATACGCGGTTATTGAGGAGTTATGGCTTTCCTCATGTCTTCGTGAGGAGAAACATGACAGCGGAGGAAAGGAGCCGCGACTATGGGTTAAGGAAGCTGGCTCGTGAGCGGAATAAAGGTAAGGATATAAGAGAGTGGGTGATATATCATGACGAGTTGGCACACGCTGCAAAGCTTCGGGGCCCTGGAGACATATAAAAATGCACGGTGATATTGAATTTCTAAATATTTTTTACCTAATGCTCGAAGTTTTGTCAGTAAATTAGGTCGTTAACGAGCTTTTGTTTCTGAACATAAATCAGATTCGACTTTTGTGAGTGAAACTTGGTTGAAAGTTAATATTTTCGACCCTGAAGTAGTTGGCGGATTGCTATACGTCTCATATAGAAGTGATAGAAAGAGAGGCAGAGGTGGCGGTGTGTGTTGTCTTGTGAAAGGAAATATAACCAATCGTATTGAGTTTGACATAGCTATGAAATTAGATGTACTTATAGGATGATGCTTACTAGTATAAACCGGAACGTATACGCTCTTTAGCCGTTTACCCAATTCTAATAAGAATGACGGTGCCAGTCTTCTAAATATGATCAGTCTTTTTGCTCTCGCTAATGAAAATGCTGAATCTGTTGTACATGGAGATTTCAATTTATAGATTGACTGAATGAATTTGAAGGCTATGAACAGCGCATCTGCATCATTTTTGACTTATTTTGTTAGGAGTGGACTCGTACAATCTCCATCTTCCCCAACTCATGAAAGTCATATCTTGACCTAGTTCCTTCCTCTGCCTTCCTCCACTTGGCTTTTCGAACCATGGGATGGTTCGTTTTGAAGTGCTTGATATTCCCAAGATGTCCACCCTTCCATTTCCTCAAGATTTCATAGAAATTTTCTTTGAACGCATGGTATTTCGATTTTGATTTCTGCTGTAGCTGAGCCAAGATGGCATGATCTTTTTATTGATGGCTGACTTTTCAGGTTATCGCCTTCGTCGGAGCCGTAATCAAAGAATTTGGTGCCATTCCCCTCAGACGCCGCATCTGACCACAGCGATCAACTCAGGAGATCAAATGAGATAAAAGAAGTATGAGAGGAAAGACCAAGCAACGTCCACCGTAATGCAGCCTTTTTTGGAGCCAAGACCACCTGCATGAGAGGAAGTGACGTGACGTCGTATAAACAAACGTTTCCAATGAAGCAGCCATGGAGCAATTTTTGAGCTTCTCTGTGAGCATCAAGGGACCATCAGCGTCTACGGTTTCACAACGAGACAGGTGATAACGCTTCTTCAGGGGCGGTATTTGTCAATGTCCCGCTCGCTGTTCGGGCGCGTTCCATTGTCATAAATGGCCGGAACAGGCAAGAGCGTTCGAAAAGTCATTTCTGCGAGGTTGGTTAGCATGGCCTGAACGGTCAGCAGCTCAGATGACCGCCGGGGGCAGGCGGCCATGCGAATTTTGAGCAAGCGCGCACCGGAAAAATAGTTCGTTGATTTTTTGCGGCCCGCTTGCAGAAATTTGAAAGAAAGTTGGCGAAATTAAAGACGAATGCTTGAAGAGCACGCGGTTTCTTTATGGATTAGCTGCGCCGCAGTGGCCGCATTCTCGCGGACTTTCCGCTAGAATATGCAAAATTTTCGAGTGCCGCACGGTCTTTTGTGGAGGACCGCGTAGCCCTCAAGTACTTTCCGCTGAGAGAAAGTACCTCAAACTTGAGTAATTAAACCATCGATGACTCCTCTGCCACGTAGAGTCTCACCTTTGCTCGGCGTACATCCGAAACTGCTTGAAAACCGTCCGAGCGCCAGCTGAAAATTTGACCAGCGCTCGCTGAAAGAGATTGTTTGACGAGCGCCTGCAGAAAATTCTGTATTGCTACCCGTTTGCAGAATATGCGACCGTAAAGGAAGTGCCGCCCGCTGAAGTTTTGGCCACGCCCCAAAATTCTGCTGACCGCCTGCAGAAAAGCGCGAGTTTGCGGACCGCCTGCCCCCGGCGGTTATCTGAGCATATGTACTGTTGTTCTAGAGCTAAAAATAACACTCCCTGGAACATTTCTGCACTTCTAACTTATCCCACTGCTATGTATTGTCCTACAGTACAAGATATTCAACAAAATACTGATATTTGAAACATGGCCGTTTTTAGCACTCTCTAAAAAAATCCCTCTATCATACAGGGTGTCCCAAGAAAATGTACTCACTGTTTGATTGTAAATAACTCTCTTGTAATGAAGTGTTTCGGGAAGCTTTAGTTACCATTTTGTAGAGCTGGTTTCAACTTAGATCTACAGTATGGAGTGAACTGCCGATTGCCCTTCATTACTATAGGATTACGGTAGAAACTTCAAGTATATGGTGTCACTGTGAAAAAAGCTGCGGTTTCAAAATTTTCAAATAAATGTGAAAAATTGTGTGATTGGGTTTCCATGGACGCTGAGTTCAAATCTCATTTATGTACAAGGTTGCGAAGCTTTCTAAACGGTATAATTTCAATTTTCGGGAGCGTTGCAAAAACGGGCGGTACTGCATACCTCGCATAACCTTTTATTGAAGCATTATGATAAGCTGCAAACTTCACATTTAAAGTCAGCAACTCTAATTAGCCCAGTGTGAAACTTTTCAGGTTGTTTTGTTTGCTTTCAAAATATGGCCTTTCATGGCTCAAAACCCTCTTCAAAGTTCCTACCGTAATCCTACAGTAATGAAGATCAATCGGTGATTTGCTCTATAGTGTAATTCTAAGTTAAACCTCGTTCTACAAAATGGTACCTAAAGCCTCCCGAAACACTATATTACAAGAGAGTTATTTACAATCAAACAGTGAGTATATTTTTTGGGATACCCTATACTTTAATTTTGATATGATCACTCAGTGTACATATAAACGCAAAAATTGTGCTCGAGGACCGTAAAAAAGCAATGAAAGACGATGGGTTCCCATGTGCGATATGCAAAGTTTACTTCAGAAGGCGTTTTTCATAAGCGCCCGCTCGCGCTGCTGTCATGTTGCTCTCCACAGTAGGTTCCCGAACAGGCATGAGAGAATGTACGGGAGATTGATAAATACGCCCCAGGAGTGCTTGAACTGTAACATCTTCCGTTGGGCTGGATAGGTGCAGCCAGATAAGAGGGTTAGCTACCTTCATGTCCAAGGTTGAAAGCCCGGTCCTGGATCTATCTCTTCTTTACTGCGCTACATAGATGACTGCTGCAGAGTGTGCTCAACGTAAAGGGAAATGGATACCTGTTTCGAAATTTTTAATTAGCAGTCATCTTATATTAGGTTTACTAGAGAAAAGCCCAAGCATAGGTGTCTCCCACTTCTCAATGTGCTTGTGTATAAATGGAATTAGAATGGAGAAGGAACCAAATAGTAGTAAACCTAGTAATAAGAACATTTTGGTTCATTGTCGTTCAGCGCATCCGAGATCAATCAAAAGGGCAGTCATCACCTTCATATTCAGAACGGCAAGTAAGACTGCATCCTGTACAGAGGAACGTCTGGCATCAATAAAGTTGGCGTACAGAAAGCAATGGGCATCCCATGAGAAAATGCGGTCAATCTCAAGCTCGCATAGTTCGGAGAACGGCGAATTCGTCGGATAATATAATCCCCTTTTGTCTGCCGTATGTATCGAAAGAGTTGAGTAAAACGGTGAGAACATGTCTGAGTCAAGCTGGTTTGTAGGACTCCGTAAGAGTCTGGGTATTCCATTCTCTAATCTAAAGCGGTGTCTGATGCGAAACGGAGCAATAATCGCCTTTGCCTAGACCCGAACTGCGCAATAATATGCCCCTATGGTAAAGGTGGACTGTACCGCAACCGGAGTAGTTTACCTGATTACGTGTCTCTCGTGTAATGAGGTGTATGTCGGGAAAACAAGGCAATCTTTCAGTTCGGACCAAGGAACATCTGGATGGTTCAAGAAGTCAAATCCTCAATGTTTTTGGAAGCGCAAAGCCAATGGGGCCTCGGCGATGCTATGTTTGATATTAAGGTCATGATCTTGTCGTACGAGACGGAAACTGTAGCCCGCAAAACTCACGAAGCGTTTTGGATAATTGCAAAAAGTCCAAAACTAAACAAAAAAGAAGAGTGCATAACTGTGACATAAAAGCTCGTATCTTACCAGACCTTTTGTAATTTTGATCCAACTCACTAAGATCGCGTTGGCGGGCTGCCTTGGCGGGCCCTCGGGCCTTATATATGCGCAATATTCGCGGTGGCTAATCACTTCTTCTCATACGGGTGGTCTTAGTTCCACAAACCGCGCTGTATTACGGTGAGCTTTGCTTTGTCTTTTCTCTCATACTTCTTTTGATCTCATTTGATCTCTTAAATCAGCATGAAGGGGGATGTCACGAAATTTCTTGATTACCAGGCTCCGATGAAGGCGAAAACCCGAAATGTCAGCCATCAATAAAAAGATCATACCATCTTGGCTTAGCTTCCATTTCCTGTTCCTGCTTTCACAAAGTTAACTACAAAGCTTCAAATGAATACCGTTTTGGGATTGATTGGCTCTCTCAGTTTGATCAATGTAGATCGTTTTCCGATATATATCAGCTACAGACATGCGAATGTTGACCCGTTAACGCGAAGATTGTAATTCTATACATCAATTTATGAACTCTCAATTGTCTGTTTTATGTTGTACTACGTCGAATCAAGAGAAAATAGTCAATACTTGTTTTAATTGGTTTCAACTCAAAGTTGACGTTGTTAGACATCAGTCATACTTTACTCGCTCAAAATCCTCCTTCTTACATTTCATACTTTGCATGAAATGGATGTCTTACTCCCAAAAAAAACCGATCATTGTGTCTGCTCCGAGTGCGGCGGCGTTTTTTGGCTCCTCTTCTAATTTTGATTTGACTTGTATATCATACTCCTGTACTTGTTTTTTTGAGCACAATCGTTCTCTATACTTGCTCTTACCGCTTTTGCATGGTCTTTTGTTAATTGTATTTCCCTGCTCAGGTTTTTTTTCCTCCTATGTGATTTGAAGGCTGTTTGGATCCTTCTTTGAGTATCGAACTACGGTAGATCAAAAGCTATGGCGCCTAAATCTCGTTCTCAAAAAGTACAAAATCAGAAAGGAAACTCGCAGAGTCTTCCAGTTTCCCAGGAAGATACAAATGTGAGAAATCTGAGCAATGGGGAAGGCGATTTTAGCACCATGACCATTCAAGAGCTAATTGCGTCGATATCAGACCTCAATAAAGATCCTACCATTGGTAAGATGCTTTCGGCTCTGTCCGAAAAGATATTTGCGGGTTTCTCGGAGGTCATAGAAGCGGAAAAGCGAGCGCGGAGCCTTGTTATAAGCGGGGTGCCTGAGCCTCCGGAGGGCTTGCGTCCATCGCAACGTCGAGAATATCTCCAGGAAAAGGTCGCGATATTCTCGATGCTGTCGATGTTGATTGCAGCCCTTCGGAGGTTTTTTGGATGGGTAGGCCCAATGACTCACGCCCACGACTAATCAAAGTCGTGATGCCTTCTTCCTTTTACTGGAAGAGGGCCCTTTCCAATGCGCGCCTCCTCCGTCATGCGTATCCAAACGTCTTCATAAGGCGAAGCATGACGGAGGAGGAGCGAAAGCGTGAGTACGAGCTTCGACAGATCGCTCGCCAGAGAAGCGAGGGTAAGCCCAGTCGTGAGTGGGTAGTCTATAGGGGACAGCTGGCACGTGTGTCCGAGCTACCTAGGTCGAGGCCGGGAAACCCATAACATTGCATGGCACTAGAGAAAAAAATTGAAGTGTTTCTTTTCAATGCAAGGAGCCTAGTGAACAAATTACACCACCTGCACTCTTTCTTGATTCAAAATAAACCAGATATTCTTTTCGTGACAGAAACTTGGCTGACTGACAAAATACGTGACAGTGAAGCTGTAGGAGACTTACCATATCATGTGCTACGCACTGATAGGTGTAATCGTAAAGGCGGGGGTATTTGCTGCATAGCCAAAAGCACCATTTTATTGGGGTCATGTTTTTCCAATACTATTCCTATGTCGAATGTTCTTTGCGTTGACATATCGTCTCCTCAGAAGCCTACCTGTTTGCGATTTCTTGCAACCTATCGGCCGCCTAATAGCACGATCTCCGTTGATGAACACCTTATTGAACTACTGAGTCACCTCGTTAGTGAACACGAAGACACGATTGTTTTGGGAGACTTTAATTTGCATATTGATTGGTCCAAGCTCTTGGCTCTTGACAGAACTTCAACTATGTTTCTTGAATTCTTTCGCAATGCAGGTTTCAAGCAGCATGTTGAAGTTGCTACTCATGGCTCGAATGTGCTCGATCTCGTGTTCTCGACCTCTTCTACCGTTTCGGACACACGTATCATGCCTCCCTTTGCAACCTCTGATCATCGGACCGTATCTTTCTTGGTGACCTGGCCAGTTTCACTTCCAGTATTTTTGCCCACTCCTGACTTTCGCAGGGCTGATTTCGTTTCTCTTAACACTATCTTAGCTCTATAGACTGGCTGAATTTGTTTGATCATTACGAATCAGTTGATGATGTGTATTACAGATTTTGTTTGGTTATGTATGATGGTTTATCCAGATATGTGCCATTCAGAGCAATGTTTCATCGCCATTTTGCCTATCCTAAACACGTACAGAATTTGCTGGAATTTTGCTGGAATTTTCATTTGAAGAAGTTCTTGAATAACTACGAGCAAAGACTTGCTGCGAAAGCTTCCTCCAAGTCCTTTTTCCATTACATCAATCAAAAATTGAAGCCCAGCCGATGTCTTCCTACCGTAATTGACCAGAATGGACATCCATGTGTAACTGACGATGAGAAAGCACACGCATTAGCGTCCTATTTCGCCAGTGTCTTCAATCCTGTTGATCGCAGCAATAGCTTAGAAAGTGGCATGCCGCCTTTCGCTTCCATTCGCCATCTGTCAGATAGCTGCTTCCGTGCCTCTGAGATCCTAAGAATTTTGAACAAACTGAGGCCTTCTTGCTCTGAGACATATGATGGAATCCCACAGATTGTGTTCAAAAAATGTGCCTCATCTCTGTGTACACCTCTTGCCCACATTTTCAATATATCCATATTGTTGGGTGAGGTACCGCAGATTTGGAAAGAGTCACTGATTACCGCAATTCCAAAAGTGCCTAACGCCCTTCAACTAGCAGACTTTCACCCCATTAGCTTGATTCCAACTGCTGTAAAAGTTATGGAAAATATATTGCGCGATAGACTACTTTCATGGCTTGCTAAAATCAAAGCGATCCCATCTAATCAGCACGGCTTTATGGCAGGCTCATCAACTGCCACAAACCTTGTTGATTCTACTTACGACTGGAATTTGGCACTCAACAGAGGTAAGTTTGTGGATGTTATTTATGTGGACCTGTCCAAGGCATTTGATAAGGTCGATCACGCAATACTTTTACAAAAGCTAGAGCGACTTGGATTAGGAGGTAATCTTTTGAAGTGGCTTAGATCCTACTTGAGTAACAGAGGCATGACGGTCAGAGTGGGATATTACTTCTCGGATCGACGTGCATGCGTGAGTGGTGTTCCACAAGGTGGCGTCCTTTCTCCATTACTTTTCTTGATATATACCGCCGAGCTTCCGTCAATGTTGATCACATCCGCTCATGTTCATGTACAAATGTATGCGGATGACATCAAGATTTACGGATGCTACAGTGAACAGAATCGTACTGAGGTCCGCACAGCGATAAGGAACCCATTGGAAATTTTGATGCGCTGGGCAGTTGCTTCTGGTATTCCTCTCAACTTGGATAAATGCCTTGTCATGCATTTTGGTGATCAGGAAAGTCCGATTTATGAGATAAATGGGAAGACGCTGAAGAACTGTTCCGTTGCTAAAGATTTAGGCATTCTGGTTGATGCTGACCTCTGTTTCTCTAATCACATAGACAAGGTGGTAAGCAAAGCGTACTCGACTTTATTCACAATCCTTCGGACTATACACATAGATAACCCCTCTGTTTTGAAACAGCTTTATAAGTCCTATGTGCTACCTCATTTAGAATACTGCTCTATAGTTTGGAATCCTTTTTTGAAAAAGAACATATCAAAACTAGAAAAAGTCCAGCAGACATTCACTCGTATTTTGTTCCTAAGATGCCGCAAAAGCATAAGTTATTCCGAAATGCCAAGGTATGAAAGTCGTTTGAAACATTTGGCAATGAAAACCTTAGAACACAGACGTATGTATCACGATCTTGTTTTTGCATTTCGACTCTTGCGGAAAGAACTCAGGCTGAATGCAAGTAAGGCTGCGTTCATACTGATTCGGAAGTTCGGGAACAGTTCTAGCACAGCGCTCGAACTGAGCGCTGTGCTGGAACTGTTCCCGAACTTCCGGATCAGTATGAACGCAGCCTAAGTACTGGATATTTAGACCTACTGCTAGAGCGGGTATGTTCAACATTCATTATCCTCGTATCAACAGAAAGCGTTTTTTGCGTGTTTTTAATAGTTTCTTTTATAGAACGTCCAGGTGGCTTGACCGATTACCTCCTCATGTGCTCTCTGCTCAAAACGTATCTTCTTTTGAGCGTAGCCTTAGGAGTGTCGATCTCATGCAAGTGAATGATTCTTGTTGATTACGGAGACTTCGTTTGCTGTTGTTCCTTTTTACAGGAGACTCCTTCACACTTTTACTGTTTTGCACCTCGCTGCAGTCGCGCCGAGTGTTCTTGATATCAATGAGACTGATTTTACTAGATAATTTTTTGTTGTTTTGTGATGTTACTAACAAGCTTGTAGACATATGCTGATTAGATCAACCAGCTTCTTTCATCTGTTCGAGTTGAAACTTTTCTTTCAGCGTAACCCAGTCCCCCCATCTTGGTCAGATATCAATCGCTCATAATTCAATCGCTCATGTTTATTTCTACCACTTTCCTTTCGAATCCTGCTCTCGCCTGTAGCACGTGTTCTTCGGGGTCAGGTCAGCTAGCTTTTACCGGGGGGCTCGCTGACGCCCACAAATAAGGTCTTGGTAAATTTTAGGGAAAGCAAGATTCTAGGAAATTGGACAAAGCACTTTTTCCTTCGCTTTGCTGGTCTCCATAAGCTAATGTCTATCTTCAGTATGGCAGGAGCTTCGGTATCTGTCTTGCGTTCTTTTTTTGCATAACTCTACTTCCTTCTGTGACTGAGGATTGGTTGGTCTTTTGTCTTTTCTTTTGTGCCCAGGTTTTTTTGTTCTATTTCTGTCTTCTTATTGGTACACCATGAGTGTATATATAAATAAATAAATAAATAAATAAATATCAGAGATTTTGTAAAATATATTTGAAGCTTTCAGTATATTTGTTTCGTTCAAAAATCCAGTTTTGGGTACTGCTAAATTGCCTTTAATATGCAAGCACTACCTGCAAAGACAACTTTTTGAAAAACTTTGCAATCCTTTGCATGATGAATTGTATAAAAAATTTGCTCAGACATTGACTATCATATGAAACGTTTCTGTCTTATCGTGAGCGCGGCTTGCACTGGTGTTCTCGAAGCCTGTTCCTTTATATCAATGCAAAAATGAGGCCGAGTCCAAACCTGCCTACCCTTGAAAATGAGCTTGGTGTTCGACAGCAATGCCGATAAGGCAAAATTCTGGAGAGTTCTTTGCCAGTGTTCTTGGTCTGGAGACAAATTTGCTGCATTCGAAGATGATAGCATGTGCCGAGAGCGGCGTAAAATTTCCTCCATCTTTTCTGAATCATTTGAATGTGCCGGATTCTAGGACATCTCAGAAGCTCCGCTATTGAGACTTATGATACCTCATGTATATAGAGAATGGCCTCATCGCTGGTAATCCCTTGACACACATATTCAATATATCCATGCTATTAGGTGAGTTGCCTGTACTTTGGAAGCATGCACTTGTGATAGCTATCCCAGATATCCAGGGTGCCATGTTGGTGAGAGAATTTCGTCCTATAGCTTTTTACCGGTAGTTGCAAAAGTGATGGAGAAATATATGTGGGATAAACTTTTGCCTTGGATCAATAGATTTGACCTAGTCCCTGCTGAGCAGCATGGTTTCATCAATGTTGCCTCTACAACAACAAATTTGGTTGGCAGTATTTATGACTGACTAGTGCTCTTGAATAGTAAAAAAAGTGTTGGTGTGCTATACATAGACCTATCAAAAGCATTTGAAAAAGTTTGTCACGATGTGTTACTGCATAAACTCAAGATGATAGGCATCGATGGCCCGCTCCTATCCTGGTTTACATCTAGCTTGTACGACCTTTACATGATTGTTAAAGTTCAAGACAATTGCTCAAAAACTTATTGTTGTACGATTGGTGTTCCACGAGGAGGAGTTTTATCCCCTATTCTCTTTGTTTTGTATACGTTAGAATTACCGGCCTTGCTTCGCACCTCACAAAAAATAAAGGTCCAAATGTATGTTGATGACATAAAAGTTTATGGAATTTATGGCCAGCTGACTGCACCGTTTTGAGGTGCAGTCAGCTTTACAACTATCCCTCGCTAGATCAGTGAATGGGCTTCGTCTTGGAATTTGACGTTGAATCTTGATTAGAGTTGCGTACTGCACATAGGTAATGGTTGCGCTGGTAGATACTTATGTGGCGTCAGGGTCGTGCTAGGATTATCCGGTTCACTTAGGGACTTGGGAGTATACGCTGATGCCAGACTTAAGTTTTCTGAACATATCGATGCTGTTAGAAAGTCGTACACAATCTTACTTGTACTTATTCGCATAATCAGGATTAGCCTTCTGATGACGCGTCTGAACAAAGCACTTGTTCGTCCTCATCTTGAGTACTGTAATCCAGTTTGGAATCCTGCACGGGAAAAAAATCTGCAAACTGGAAAAAGTGCAAAAAATCTTTACGCGTCTTTTATGCAAGCGAAGCTATTCTGACAGGAGTCTTCCAAGTTCTAATACTCGTCTAAGGAAAACCTGCAAAGCCTTTCACATCGTTGTAAAATCTCAGATTTAGTGTTTCATTTTCCAGTTTCAAGAGGTAAAAATAGACTGAAGGCAAACAATTATTGGATCTTCATGCCTGTTAGTGAAAGGTAGAAATACAACTTGCACTACCAAAAATAAAAAAGCACAATTTTCCGAAAATATACGACACCATAATCTGCAGATCTGCCAGATGGTTTCAGCAGTTGCCTATGGAGGTGATGTGTTCGTAAACGCAAGCTTACTCAGCATTCATCTTTGAAATTTTTAGACTAAGTTTCAAATCTATTTTGCAGGTCACCGCCACTCCCTCACTGGCGCTGCTACACCCATGTTATTGCACTGTGAAATGGTGCTCTCCAACATCAAATTCATCCGATGGAGTTCGCTATTCTACAAAAATGGTTATGTGGCATTTCAACATGGTTTCGCCCATTCGCCTTGGTCTCACTCTTTCATGTCAAATTCCCATGAAGAGAATCTGAGATAAAGTTTGAAATATTAGGTTGTTGCAAAAATAATGTCCGTTTTGCAAAATTTCACTTTGATAGGCTATAACTTTGTCCAGTTTTCATATTTTTGAATGCAATCAAAACTATATGAAGCAGTAAACCCCTTTCTTAACCTAACGCGCACCTACATATACTGATATCACAAACGAGAAGAAAACCGTGCGTCAAAAAAGTTTTTCTTTTGAAAACCTCGTCTTTGTGAGACTACAACTCCCTTCGAGTCTTGTTCCTTTGCCTGCTAATTAGCTTATTTTGTAGACACAAGCCAGTAGTATACTTCTACTTAGAAGAGACTTCAATGAAGGAGTCCTGCGAATAGAAAAGATAGAAATTCAAATTTCTTCACTTTTTCGACCTATTTGTGGAAGGCCAGAAAGCCCCAAAGTATGGAAATTTGAAATTCTTTATACACCGAGTAGCTAAGCCTTTCTGCTGAAATTGTGGGAAAGATGTCCTGATCTCAGGCATACAGAAATGAGCGAAGCTTCGGCGATTGCCCTACTTATGAGAAACTTTGGACCCATAGAATGCCAGCAGCGAGTATCCATTTTGGGGCGTCGATTTCTCTGTTCAGATATTTTGAAAAAATCTATTTAAATATGCTATAGGTAAGCAATGTTCAACCAATATAGTAGCTATGTTTTCAAAAAAACCCGTTCATTTGCGTCTAAATTGTGGCCAGGGGAGTTAAAGCAACAAATTTTCGATTTTGAGTGCAGCTGTTTGAGATGCTGGTGAAATTCTCACAGATGAGATAGAAGCTTAATTTTACATGAAGAAAGCTTTCCAACGATATGCAGAAACCATATCGAAAAAGAAGCTGTAAAGGAAAAAAGTTCTTCGGAATATAGGCCTAGAAAAACGGACATTATTTTTGCAACAACCTAATAATTGCCATGGTATACTTATTCTCAGTCAACGTCAATTTTACCATATTTAGTGGATGCTTTCCACGTAAATACAACTGTAACCTATCCTCATGCCTCATGATCAAAATGCATTGGCATCTAACAGTCTTCACTAACCAAGAAAATGAGATTAGCTAAGGTGGTCAATTTTGGACGCCATAATTTCTTCGTTGGGTGGTATTGGCTCTCTAATGTACCTTTAGTGTTTTTTCTTCATTTTCCTTACTGAATATCGTTTAGTTTTTTGCTGTTTTATGATAGGCGCACTTTTCGTGCATTTAATAAATAAATATATTAGGTCGTTTCAAAAGTAATTTCCCTTTTTTCAAACGGGCACCACACTTGATGGAACAAAGGTTGCTAAGAAATCTTGGAAGCATTCGATGCAGAATTTCATTCTCTTTCTAATGGTTATGAAAGTGTTGCAAAACATTCAATGAGCTTTCAGAAAATAACCAAAGTCTGCGACCCATGCTTTTTGAGATAGTCTAGTTCCACAATTTTTTAAAACTTTCACATCAAACCTCAGAGGAAGTTCAAGTAACTGTTCGATAGAGCAAACCATACAGAATGCAAAACTTTTTTTTATCCTTTCCATAGCTTGTCATACATTTTTGACAGAATTTTAACCGATGCTACCGATTTTCATGCTTAGGCAGCTAAATCCTTGTAGAACATCAAGGGAAGAGCAGCTCGGCCACTATTCGACGCAGCATCTTCTCCCCTTTCTAACAGGTGATTTTTGTTTCCGATTATCTTAGTTTTCGGGGATAAAATCATTACAATTCATTTTTTCAAGGAGCCTCATGCTTTACTTGAATATCACGAAATTTGATATTTCGAACCCGTAAACCCTCACTTGCTTTGCAAAGTTAATGCTAACTCATAGTACAGTCTTGGTAGTTTCAAATTCCGAAAAATTATGATGTTTGCTGCGATTGTGGCTGAGGTGGGCCTGCCAAAATCCGGTGGCTCTATTAAAAAATCTTTTAAAAAACTACGGCGAGCTATGAGAAAGAGAAAAAAAGTAACACTGTATTCTATGAGGTTTACTCTATCGAATCGTTACGTGAACTTCTTCTGAGGATTGATATGAAAGTTTTAAAAAATTGTGAAACTTGACCATCTTAAAAAGCATGGGTCGCAAGTTTTGGTTATTTTCTGAAAGCTCATTGATTGTTTTGCAACATTTTCATATCCATTAGAAAGAGAATGAAATTCTGCATCGAATGCCGTCAAGATCTCTTAGAAATCTTTGTCCCATCAAATGTGGCGCTCGTTTGAAAAAAGCGAAATTACTTTTGAAACGACCTAATAAATAAATATACCCATGGAATCCACGTTTTGCCTATCAGCGTGAGGCAAGATGCGTTGTTAAAGCTGTTAAAGCCTTTTTTGTAGTCAAAGATCAGAGATTAGAGAAAAGCATGCGGTACCTTCTGCAGATCTTGAAGCGTTTGCACATGACCCACGAAGTCGAACTTCATGCAAGCCTGCTTCGAATCTGGAGCTTATTGGTGTTCTTGGTATGCGAGTTTTGTTGCTCTCCGAGGTATAGCTTGAACAGCGGTATATCGGTTTCCGTTTGGGTGAGTGTTACCGTTTAAATCATAAGTTTGGGGCGAACTTTACCAATCTCTCCAAAAGGACGCGTTACTCGGACAGGCCAGAGCGTCCAATCCGTAATTTAAAGAAGTTGGTTAGCGTGGCCTAAACGGGCAGGACATCCCGATCTGCCGAAATCGTGCTTCCATGCCTAACATGGCAAAGCTTGCCAGATCGGACGCTTGAGCCCACGCAGTGTCTTATGGCCGCACGCATTACACCCCCACGAGGAGATCATCGCAGTCTAAAAGAAAGCTTCATATCCCAGCTCCAGATGTCTGAATTTTACGCTGTCTATCTATCCATAAGTATTACTATTACCATTCACTATAAACATATTGAACACGAGCGAGAAGATGTATGAGCAGCATTCTCCAGCTTTTTGTTTGGTCCCTTAATAATCCCCGGCGGCCGACCGTTCTTTTCCTTCCAAGTCATTTCTCTTTCTACAAAGTCGAGAACATTCCAGAGTTGTACTAATTATTCAATCCAACAGTGTTAAGCATGTTTCTGATAGAAACAAACGAGTTTTGAAAAATCGAAAATTTCTATAAACCCCAAGACTGTGGTTCGTCGTGATTTTCATGACTCCGAGATATTGTTTCTACCAGTACAGGCTTAGCACCGTTAGGTTGGACAATCAATCCAACTTTTAAATGTATCTACTGACTCCGAAGAAAGAAAAATGATTTTGCAGAACAGATAGTTAGCCGCCGAGGATCATTCAGGAATCGTACAAAAAGCTGGAAAAGGCTGCTTTTACAATTCTCGCTCGCGCTCAATATGTTTACATTGAAGGGTAGTAGAAATGCTTAGATAGAAGGACAGCGTGAAATCCAGGCATCTGGAGCTCCAAGATATGAAGTCTTCTTTTAAGCTGCGATCTCCACCCCGGCGGGGATGTTAATGCATGCAGTCCTTAGTGTGAGGTCCAAGTGAATGACAGTATGCTATGATGGGATTTTGTGATACTGTAATCTTAGTGTGATCCAATCTAACTTTCCAGAAATTGATATGCGTTGTTTTTGGCCAAAAAAAATTTTTTTGATTACTTTCATAATTCTAACTTAGCTTAGTGTTTTGAATTTCAAATAATGTTCAATGAGCTACTGATATTTAGGACGAATTGGCCGTTTCGGCACTCTATATAAAATGACTCTAACTCCTCGATCTAACTCAGCTATTGTTAGCGTGGTCTGGGGTAATTCCACATTTTTCACCGAATGAATGAATATCGACCAAACTCGAAAATAAATTTTGAATACGAATACCGAATAAATTCGAAATTCAAAACATCAGGTGAATAAATAGTAATTTAAATGATTCATAGAACATAGAGCAACTATATCTAAAACTTGCTGACCTCCTCTTCCCTTTCCTCTTTTGTATTAAACTTGTATAACAAATATCATAGTAAGACTAATATAAATTTGCTATACATTAGGTAAGAGGAGTCGACGCTTTTATCTGATACCCTAAAGAGCTAATTAATTTGTAATCAACACCCTCACCTACTATGCCAACTTCCAGCCCGTAGATCAAAATTTTCCAAAAATCGGCAAAATTGATAAAGGAAATATTTGTTCATAGTCAGCGCTCTCACTCCCTTACTTACCCCTCCCCCTGTACCAAATCCCATCCTGCTCAAAGTTTTCCGAAAATTTATAAGATCTATTAGGTTGGTCCGAAAGTTCTGTCCTTCCATTTCTAAAAAATCATAACTTCTTCCTAACACAATATTCTTGCATGAATAAATACCTATTGGAAAGAGCAATTTATGCACTTTCTAAAACTGCCTTGGCTGCTATCTACTAAGCTCGCGACACAGAGATAAAATTGGGAAAAGGAAATCACTTCAAATTCGGAATTTTTAATCAAGCCAGTTAAAAAAATCCAATACCGTGCCATAAAATCCAAAATAACCAGTATCTCAGGTTTTCTGATCCTCTCTTTCTATATAAGCAAAATTTGCGCTGATCGAGCTCCTCTTAGAAAAGCTGCGATATTCTGAAAAAATGTCGAAAAATCAACCTTAAGAAAATGATTTTTTGGCATCTTTTCTCGAGAAAGAAGTTATGATTTTTTGAAAATGGGAAATGGTGGGACAGAACTTTCGGATTTGACTTATAGTAATTTATAGTAAATTTGAATTCATTATCTACCAACTCCCAGCCCTATAGCTCAAAGTTTTCGAGTCGACTGCAAAATTTACTGATAACAAAATTATTATGATTATTATGTACTACAGGGTTGGCCATAATTATAGCGACAAGACTTACTGCAGTTAGCGTACTATTCTATCGCGCACATAGCGCGCCAGTTTTATCGATTTTTCGATCTCATCATTTTTTCTAACTCCTGTTAAAATTTAGTTAAATTTGGTCCATTTATAGTGAAATGGTGAAGCCTTCTCCTGATCGTTCCGCTATCCTTCGTCTGCACAAAGCCGGCCGCCCACCCGCCACGATCGCTATGTAAGCACCTCGGCATCCACCGCAGCGTCGTGTATAGCACACTCCAAAGTTATCGAGACCTTGGTGGACTCCAAGACCGCCAAAGAAGTGGAAGACCTCGTACTGCTCGCACGCCGAAGGTCGTCGAGGGGCCGTCCGAGGGTCGTCCCGGCGTCATTCGTCGACCCTGGCGTCAAAATCGACAAAGATTACTACCTGAAGACGATTTTGGGAGATGCTCTACTCCCGTGGGCGAATTCCCACGTCAACGGCCGCCCGTGGACATTCCAGCAAGATTCGGCGCCCGCCCACAAGGCCAAGGTCGTCCAAGCCTGGTGCAAGAGCGAACTCCCCGACTTCATCCCGGCAGAAGAATGGCCGGCATCGTCACCGGATTTGAAGCCACTGGATTACATCTTGTGGTCCTCCTTGAGAGCAAGGCCTGCGCCACTTCCCACCCTAATTTGAATTCTCTGAAGGCAGCGCTCATCCGAGAATGGGACGAAATCGACGAGGCACTCCTGCGTCCGGTCATCGACGCCTTTCCCAAGCGACTTCGCCCTGTCGTCCGTGCCAAAGGTGCCCGAATCGAGAAGTAACTTATGATTGTTAATGTACCAGTTGTTACCTAATAAATGTTATGTTCATGACTCGTTTGCACTTTTCCTTTCTGAGATATAAGGTGAAAACCTTGTCGCTATATTTATGGCCAACCCTGTATCTAGTGAACAAAACTGCATTGCAAGGTGAGTTAACTACAAAATCCATCAGCACCCAGTCTATATTGCCGCCACCGAGAAAGGAATGTACATCTAATTATCAAATCTACTACCATAAGTATAATAATTGGTAGCGGCCACAAAATCTCGGATTCTCACCATTGTTCAAAGTTTGCAAAGAAGATTGAAGGGGCGGTGTTTCATTTGGCTTGTTTGGCGAGCATTCGTGTGTTCCTGCGCAGTCATAGACATATGATGAGAATTTCATATAGTAAGTTTCAACCCAGTTTAGGCGGAAATTGTGCTCCTGGGAGTCCGCTTCGCAACGATTCGCACCGCTTCACAGTCTGCGTCTCTTCATTCTGATTTATCTCGCTGAGCCAGCGACGGTGCGGACGCGCTGCTCCACTTGGGATGTTTCGCTACTCCGGGTTGAAAAAGACTGCATAGGCGATGCGGACAGTTACCACCTGCTGTGTTCCGGATAAGATTTAACGGCTACCTCGGGTTCGAAAATTTATGCAAATAAAGGCCTTAGAGGTCACTATCCGGCAAAGTAAATAACAATTGAAAAAAGGTAATGAAGTTCAACCTTATCTTGTGGCGCACAGGGAAATTCTCCTTCGATCCTTCTACCTCACCCACAATGTCCTATACTCAATATAGACTCGTCATTCGTGAAGAATCTGTAAAAATAGAATAGAAGCAATTGTGCAACATGAATTTACAAGCAAGAGCGCTTACTATCTCAGGGATCCGCGGCGCGCGAGCGGTCCTCCTACAGAGCTACTCGCCTGTACCGAAATCGGGTTTTGTGAATAGTTTCAGTCAAGTATGAAAAAATGTCATGGTTGGTTGATGCGTTTTTCCCTTGCTCCGACCCCTCTCTTGTATGGAATTTCAACGTTTGAATGAAAGTCGTCTAATAGAAGTTGTGAAAAATGTTTAACAAATTTTTCTCCGCGCCGGAAAGGTGTTAAGAACTTATAGAACGTATTTCTCACATGTTGATAATAATCACATTGATATGCATCCTATACAAAATTTTCTCGAGTTTATTGGAAAGCCTCTAGGCCTTGATGATCCTACAGTTTTAGGAAAAAGATTCAATACAATTATTTTGCGGACCTCTGAATCTTTTCTACAGTTCTGGACACTGTATAAACCCATCCCAAAAATCACTAAGTTTCGCTCGTAAATGAATTTGCTGTATGTCCTGCTCCTTTGTGCTTATGCCACCATCAATATTCAAAGAAAGTTTCCAATTTCGTTGATTGTGAACTGAGGTATATACAGAAATTCGAAAGCCCGTGCGTATGGCATCATAAAAGCTACTCGTTTTTCAACTGCGTTTCTCCACTCTCGAATTTCTTCCCTTATGTCCTATTTATGCAACTTTTATTAGGATTCCTGCAGTGGCGTACCCAGGATTTCGGCTCGGGGGGGGGGACAAAAAATTTTTTCTAAAGAAGGTGCGTGGCATTAACCACGCACTCCGAAAAAATTTTTGGGGTGCTTCTCAAAACTTTTGCGGGTCCCGCCCCCGAAAAAAAATTTTTTACAAGGCTCATTAGAATTTTTAAAATTTTTTAAAAATTATTTTAATTATTTACAAAAATAAACAAGTCACTTACACATTTTTATAACCCATATAAGTAACTTTCGAAAATTCCGCGACCCATTCTCGGGGGGGGGGGGGGGCACGCGCCCCCCCCCCCCCGCCCTTCCCCCCTCGGTACGCCACTGGATTCCTGGAATATCCAGAAGGATTATTGCACTTCTGCTTCTGAATACGTTGAAAGTCAATCTGCTTAAAAATAGCAGGAGTTTTCAAATACTATCTCATTTTATTATACTACTCAGAAGGCATCAAATCTGCTCGGAATCTCTCTATAATAAAGCGCTAGAGGTGACTCATGCATGTAACATATCCCCCCCCCCCCCCTCCTTTCGTGGTAGCTATTCAAATGTCAACATGTCCGTCGTTATGTGCCGGTGCAACTGTACCGGGCTAGTGATAATTCATCATGCTAGTGATGCCTGTCTCAGACAATCTTGATCAAAAGGTCTAACCGGCGGAGCGTAATTGTTAGACAAGTTTGACGCTGTGAATTGGGATATTGACTATTTTCGTTGTGCATCAGATCACCATAAATTCGCAATCGCGAGATGCACCACGACTCCAAGCTTTCGCTGCCAAAGTTTTGGGTTCCAGGAAAGCTCAGTTCCTAGGCCGAATACTGGATGAGATTGAATTCATGCTGACCCTGTGACCTCAGTAAGAAAAGGAAAATGAAGTGGAGGTCCCCATGCTAGGAAGCCTCTGAAGCGGAGGGGAACTTCGGCTGAAGAAAATTTGCATTTTGCCTCCACCAAAAGGGAAAAATATGCGCACGTCTGTTGAGCAATTCAGGTTTGAGGCTCCTGAGAGGAGAAGCTGAACAAAGTGGCTTATTGATGCGAACTAAGGGAAAGGTGGGAAAGTGGCCGAGATACTTCGTACTGCTAAATATGGGGACATTCAGAAATTTCTCACAGAGTAAAATGAAAGTCAGATTATTTACCGAGGGAATGTAGAGAGGTCAGAAAGGCTTCTGCATTGTTTCTGAAGAACAATCATTAGGGGAGGGGGGTAATACAAATGCGGAGAAAGGAGCTGGAGGGTTAGGCTCACTTAGACAGGGTATGCATGGTTTTTTCAGCAAAAACAACTATCTGGAACTCCAAAGATAGGGTGAAAACTTTAGCAACATTTTGAAAAAAAGAACTCGGAAAATGTACATGCTTCTTAGGAGAGTCTTTAGGAAGAAAGCAAAAGAGGGGGGGGGGGGGAAAGGGAATTGCGCGCAGTCTGACAACATTTTTAATTTTTCAAAAACCTTCATTCTTATTCTGTTGGAAACTGGCACACTCTTAGTCTTATGTCACAATTTTCACAAGAGAATAAGTACTGAGAACGTCGCAACGTCTTTTCTTGCAAATAGGTGTAAAACGAAGATATGCAAATCTTCTGCAAAGAAAAGAGCTCTGATGTCTTTACATTTCATACACTTCATGACATGATAACAAAATCTCACTTACTTCCTGTTCCCTATACTAACGAATGTTTGGAGACACCATATTTAACTAGGAAGAGGCATTGCGACAAACTTTTGGACACAATAGGGCATGCATGCTTCTTACGCCAATTCAATTTTTGAAACTCGAGAAGTCGATGACTTGCCCAATCTTGCATGTATAGTCAGGGCAAAATGTCGCTACGCTTGGCATTCCGTGTCCACCGACACTGTCATCTTGAAATGAGCCAATTATTTTTTTGAAATAAACTAGTTTGAAAACTCCTACTATTAGGTTAACTAACCAGTAATTTTTTGTCCAGGACTAACTACTCTTATCAATGAAAAAGGCACTTTAATGAGATTACACAGAATCTGCTTAAGTAGGTCTTGTTTTATACCAAAAGAAATCCGCAAAGAAATGAGAAACCTTAATTTTCTCATCGTGCACAAATATGGAAAAATGTGGGTTTTCATTCGAAGAATTTTGAGATGGCAAATCATAAATTTTATTGACATTCACTGAGTAGGGAAAATATACCTGTATCCAAATCCAGTTTGCTGTGCTCTACATCCAGAGCATGAAAACGAAGCTTAGAAAGTCGCAGAGCTGAGCTTTTGGAATTTAGCCATGTTGGCGCATAACTTTCCCTTCCAGGTAATTGAAAATTTTGAATGGCTGATATTTGTAAAAGAAGTTCGAGAACCTATCTACAAAATATGTACAAAATATCATGGATAAAGAGCTACTAGAAAAGTTTTTATGAAGACTTTTATGCCAAAATGAGGTTATTTTTTAGCCATCCTAATATCTTGAAGCAGACTGACTTGATTTTCAGTGCGTTCAAAAATAGAAAATGCAATACCTCTTTTATTCCAAACGATCCTAGTCATTGCACCTGTACATACATAAGGTTTGATTGGAAGAAATTTGGAAGCTTGAGAACGCAGTTGATCAAAACAGAAAGAGTTTTTGACAGTGTCCAGACATCCGCACGACATACAATACCGATCGTAATTTGTGAAGAAAATTGGCGGCGGCCACCGAAGTTGAGCGGCGGCCGCCGCAGTTAGGCGACAAGCACCGCGTCACGCGACAAAGTTAGGCGGCAGGCGCCTGACTTCGGTGGCCGCCGCCAATTTTTTTCACAAATTACGAGCGGTATTGTACTTCTCTGTTTAGCCCCGTTCATGCTTAACAAAATTGGAAATTCGCTTTGAATAATGATGGCATGAGCTCAATATATTAGGACATCAGACGAAGTCATTTACAAGGAAGTATATCATTGGTCTTGGGAGTGGATCGTTTATACAGCGACCAGAACTGTAGAAAAGAGGTACGTCAAACAAATGGAATGCAATCTTCCTTTGGAAGTGTGGAATCGTCAGGGTATAGAAACTTTCCATATAGTCGAGTAGGAATTTCTAGGAAGTTCTTCGCAACGTTTGATTTACATATAATAAGGATGTAATTTGGCACTAAGAGCTAATCTTTTGATCATTGCGCATATGTTATGTGAGAAGCCACTACAACTTTTATTTGTCCAAAAATACATATAAACACTTCAGATTGAAGGCGTATTCTATGGACATCGGCTGAGAAGACTTACTCTTCTGCATTGAGAATTGGATCCCTCGGGTTTTCCTTCTGATTTTCACTCGCACCTTTCGAATCTTTTTTTGGAGCTCCATTTGCGCCGCTATCCGAGCCGCTGGAACCTCGTTCAGTATCCCCTAACAATTGCTGTATCCACGGTACGTTTTTGTATTCGGGATCACGGAAATGGTCAAACATGTAGTCGGCAAACGGGTTATATTCTTCTTCCTCCTCATTCCTTGGTGATTTGTCGACTGCTGCGATAGCTAGCATCTAAAAACTCTATGCTTGTATTTGTTCGTTATGTCTATAACTAAACGTCATTTTTTCAAAGCTCATTGTCACTATGAAATAGTAAAAGACAAAGACGGGCTTCAATATGCTTCTTTGTAAGTGCAGTTCTGTCGCGCATAAATAGTATTTACTTGTTTTGATAGCTTTGTGACCGTTATAGAAAGGACTTGTAACCAAATACTCAGAGGCACACTTTTGCTGACATGCGCCATAATGAGTATGGCGATTATAGCATACATAGGCATGGCTATAAAGCCACCCTAAAATACGGTAATTTGCCCTGCCTTGCACGAATTTGTCTGAAATGCCACTATTTTGTGAAAGAACAACGTTTCATTATTGAGCAGAACGGCTCCTAATTTCATTCATATTGGCCGGAGTAAATTCGAAAAATTGAAAAAGCCCGTTCCAAAGGCTAGTCACAGCTATAAGATCACCTCCTATTTTTGAGCTATATTATCCGTGGAATCTACAATTTTCTGTGCAGATACAGCATCAAAATGCAAAACATGGTGCCCTGAGCTTGCGCCTTCAAAAAATAAGATTTATACTGCATTTTTTGCTTCAAAATGCATGAAAAGTCACTTATCAAAAACTGCTGGTTCGAGTTTTGATGCGCTTAGTTGAGTCCAATTAAGGCTTCAGAATTCGCTGAGCCTTTGAAATTAATGCGGTGGGGGCACTTGAGTCAAATTAACGTAGTTTCTGATACTGATGAATGGGCTTCAACCTCACTAAAGTGTATGCACATTTTTGAAACGCAAAACTCGATTTCTGAGGCGCGAAAACTTTTGGTCGGAAGCTTTTTGTTTGCCTGACGAGTACTATTCATTCAAACATTGTCAGAATCTTCACAAAAACAAAATTGAGCATTGGGATTAGAAAGCTTTGTCGTTCATTTGAGCGCAGTAGATCTAATATGACTTCGATTTTTACTTCTTTCAATTCCTCAAAAGTTCAGTACGGAACTGTTAGTACTGAAATTTCGAAGTTCTTGAGCAGTTTTCCGTCATCGAATAATCAGAATGGGTGATGATTATGGAAGTGCACCACTCCTTTTGAAGGGAGATCGCTCAAGACGTAATCGAAATATTACAGGTTACGAGATTCTGTGATACGCACGAGTTTATCCTTGGGCAGATCGTGTACTGAGCACATGACAGCGCTTTCCGGGCATCAGAACTTAGCTTCTGTGTTCGAAAGTTCGTTTGCCTGAAGGTTTTGAAATTCGTTCATCAATATCAGCGACTATGCAATGTTGGCAGCGCTCTTACCGCATTCACTGAAGTCAAGTCCTAGAACCTTTATCCGAGTTGATTAAGTGCTTGAAAATTCGCTGAGAAAGCAGTTGTTGAAACATTGTGGTTTTTCATGCATAAGCAAAAATGCAGTATGGATTTTCTTTTTAAAAGCGACAGCTCTCAGATCCAACAAATTTTTCATGTTTTGATGCTGGAACTGTGTAAGATATTTTGGGTTTGAAGAATGTGGTATTGCTCGAAAATGGCGGTGGGGTGGCGTGATAGCTGTGACGAGCCTCCGGAACAGCTTTTTTCAAATTTCATTATTTTTCTCCGGCCAGAATCGATAGAATCGAGAGCCGTTCTGGTCAATGAAACAACTTTCCTTTACACACAGAAAAGTCTGTTTTCAAACAGTTTCGTCAAGACAGGGCAAATTAATTTGACTTTTTAGGGTGTCTTCATAGCTATGGCCGGCACTGTAGATGATTCGCTGCAGGGGTTGAATTGATGAATTGATCTTGAGGTATTGTTTGATTTTAAAAATTTGACTTCCATCACAAAACATCAAAATAAGCTTGCCTGAGTTATGATGAGTAGTAGAACGATCATGGTTGACTAAGAAGCTTTTCGCCGCCATTTATAGGATGGAATTAATTATTGCTTACATTCAAAGTCCATCAGCTGACGCTAAAATAGGCTTGCCCTCGCACATGTGGAATTCCATTGAAATAAAGCGAACATGTGAAAATTGTCATTTCGATGGAAGACTACAGCTTTTCAATAGAATTGCACTTCAGAACGAAAAATCGGTTGTAGATGCGCTTGCGCCATACTGTTTTAGAGATAGTGCAATATGAAATTAGCCAGCTACTTTACATGAACTGATCCAAGATCAACGGTCCACGTCAAAGGTGCCAACAAAAAGTCAAGCTGCCAATTAACCCTTCACGACACATTTTTATTGTCGATTATCTCAAACTTGGATGGTTAAACCCGTAACAAATAACTTTCAATAAGCAAACATCTGATCGTGAGTATAAACAGTAATGTATTTTCCACCTACAAGGAACGACCAGACACCCAAACCCAAGCAATGAGTGCCAGTGATGAAAATGCATGACTAACGACGACTAACAAATACAGACTTCGTTCTTTCCTTCTGCAGCTGCAATCATTTCTTTCCTATTCCGAAATCATCTGGCATCAACGATTCGACTCGTAGTAACTGCGATATGCAAAAATAAGCGAAAAACCTCTCGACTAGCGTTGAGGAGTCTTCCTGTTGCAGTTCACACTTCTTGTGCAGGTCACCACTCAGCTGCATCGCGATCCTCGATATGCTGTGCATGTGCACTGTACATGGCGGTCAAGATTATCTGACAGTGAGGTTTAGAATAAAAATTTCCCTTGAAGTACAGAGAATTAAGAAAAGTAACTGAAAAATATTTGCATGAAATATTACGATGTAAGATGAAGATAGCTGATTATATTGCTGTGCTTTCCCAAATATTAGGTCGTCCCGAAAGTATTTTCGCTTTTTTCAAACGGTTGCCACAATCGATGGAACAAACCTTTCTAAGAGACCTTGGTGGCATTTGATGCAGAATTTTATTCTCTTTCTAATGGTTATAAAACTGTTGCAAAAAAGTCAATGAGCTTTCAGAAAATAACCAAAATCTGCAACCCATGCTTTTTGAGATGGTCATGTTTCACGATTTTTTTAAACTTTCATATCGATCCTCAAAAGGAGTTCAAGTAACGATTAGATAGAGTAAACCTCATAGAATACAGTGCAACTTTTTTCTCTTTTCCATAGCTTGTCATACATTTTTAATAGAATTTTAACTGATGCTACCGAATTCCATACTTGGACAGCTAAATCCTTGCAGAACATCAAAGGAAAGCAGCTCGGGTGCTGTTTGATGCAGCATTTTCTCCTCTTTCTAATGGGTGTTTTTTGATTCCGATTCGTTTAGTTTTCGGGGATAAAATCATCACAATTCATTTTTTTAAGGAGCCCCCAGGCTGCACCCGGAAAACTCGAAATTTGATATTTCGAATCCGTAAACTCTCATTTGCTTTATAAATTCAATATTAAGTCATATATCATCTTAAAAGCTTGAAATTCCGAGTAACTACTGATGTTTGATGCGATTATGGTTGAGGTGGGACTGCCAAAATCCGATGGCTTTGTTAAAAAATCTTTTAAAAAATTACGGCGAGCTACGAGAAAAAGAAAAAAGAAGTACTGTATTCTATGAGGTTTACTCTATCGAATCGTTACTTGAACTCCTTCTGAGGATTGATATGAAAGTTTTAAAAAATCGTGAAACTTGACCATCTCAAAAAGCATGGGTTGCAGATTTTGGTTATTTTCTGAAAGCTCATTGAATTTTTTGCAACAGTTTTATAACCATTAGAAAGAGAATGAAATTCTGCATCGAATGCCGTCAAGGTCTCTTAGAAAGGTTTGTTCCATCGATTGTGGCAACCGTTTGAAAAAAGCGAAAATACTTTCGGGACGACCTAATAAATTCCCAAATTGCCTTCGTGAAAGTCAGCACGTCTTTTTTATCTCTACATTGAACGGGGGAAAGCTCATGCCTTTAGACCACTGATAGGCATCTTGGCAAGCGATTTTAGAAGATTCAGAAGGGTCTCTGTTCGGCTTTCATTTACATATACCTCGTTCATTCATTCATTCATTTATTACATAGGATGACCTATGCATTAAACATCAACTAACAAGTACTACAAAACATAAAAATTTGTTAGTAAACACAATACAAAAAAGCAACGAATGACATTGTAATTATACATCAACTTGAGTTTCACTTTGAGAAATGCGAATGCGATTTTTCCTAAACTATTGGTCCAGACCAATTCAGGTTATTTGTAACGACAGCAAGTTTTTTCTAATAAATTACATTCTTTCTGTTATGTCGCCTGAACAATACCAATCTACACTTTTGCGTGTAGTACCCAATTTTGAGTGCGTATCTAAACGTTGTTTGCTCTGCTTCGGATAAACTGCGCAATCATCGCTTGCAGCAGGTTTGTCCTTCTTCAAAGCCAGCTAGATTCACATCTAAATATAGTCGAGTAGATTTTTCGCTAAATGTAGTGTGCTTGCACTGTAGGCGAAATGCGGTAAATTTTGCGCGTGAACAAATTACGGCTGCGACGCCGTCCGATTGCGCGCGCAGAATGCCGGCGTCACAGGCATAGGTGCGATAGGGAGAGCAGGGTCTCTCTCCAGGTGAAGGGGGTTTGGGCTATTTCTGACCTAGAAAAGTGAAGGGGTAACTGGGCCTGAAATAAATGTTGACGCAAGCTTACATGTCTAACGGGAGCGGAAGTGAAAAGAAGGAAAATATGTGGTACAGAGGTGTAATATAAAGATTTCCTCAATGCTTAGGCTTTGGAAGGTCATCCAACAGAGACGGTTTTTGACTCAGGAAAGCTTTATGTTTCATCTCGACATACCATTCGAAAGTTTGGAACATACAAATCGACGTAGACCGTCTTTTTTTCAGCTCTCCTGAAATTAGACATGAAAAAGCATATCTAGTTCCAGCATCAGCTGACTTTATGCGATCACTTATCGCTCCATTTCTGAAAGAAAGAGGAAATCTAGAAAAAAAGAGACAGTCTACGTTTACTGGCGAAGTCTTGCTCTGTAATAGGGTTAGGCAAATAGTTTTCAATCACTCTTTGCATAAGAATTTCTTCACAAAAACACGCATGTTTTCAGCTAAAATGCCATGTATCTCTGACTAGAGAGAGAGCTAGATTAAAAGAAACGGTCTACGTCGAATCCGTGTCTCGTGAGCTTTCTAAAGGTATATAGGTTATTGGGTGAAAAAACTCGTGTCTTTTTAAAAATGGAGTTACTTAGTATTAACTTGCTCCATCCCGCTCTTGCTTTCTTTGGGTCGCCGGAGCAAGACTTTTTTAGACTGAGAAAGCTTTGTGCACCAACATTTTGTAACCATTAGATAGCTGAGAGCAAGAGGAATCGACATAGACCGTCTATTTTTTCCTATCTTTTCTGTGAAGCGGGAAGTGTTTAATTTATGCCTTTATTCTAGTCTCAACCTTAGGTGGAAGGGGTCAACCAGATGCCGGGCTTAAAATGAAGGGGTCAGAGAAATTTCTCCACCTATCGCATTTATGGTCACAGGCGTATGAGCGGCTCCACAACTTTGGCGAGGCGGAGCTGCGCTAGCGTGCCTTGCGTTGCGGCTGCCCTGTGCTGAGGCATACCTGATCCATCGATCTTTGGTGAAGATCACGGTCCCGCCTCGCCAAAGTTGGGGAGTCGACATTAGCTATCTGTTCACGCGCAAATTTTACCGCAATTCACCTACAGTGCAAGCTATATTAAACTACTCGAAATGTATGTATTGCAACTGCATGCTTCGTTCAGATTTCAAAAATTCTATGGCTTGCTAATTGTAAGAAGAAATCGTCATTGCTTTCGCATATAATGGTAATGCGCTGTTTTCCCTTGTGTTATTTTAGATTACACACTTTAGTAAGACAATATACTCGCAAAATCTTTTGAATATATTGGAACGTATGCTCGACTAATATGATGATTAACGCTGGTCAATTTAATAGAGCTGATCGAGATTTACCAAGGTCCTTCTATCACTCATTCATACATGCTTCCATTTACATTCATGAATTGATCGATTATGTCGCTTGTTTCATTGATTTATCGATCAATTTCTACATTCATTCGATGTACGCAAGCGAATCGCAGAATTTTTTTCATTTAGCTTTTCCTCATCATACACATCTCACATTTTTCAGAGGAGAAGAATCATGAACGCTTTACGTACTCTGACGAGTTTTCAAGCATTCTTCCCATGAACAAAGCAACAAAAAAATTACGAATTATATAGACCACGAATTATCATTTTATTTCAATGCACTGTTCTTTTCAAAAATAATCATTCATCCAATTGGTGGAGTAAACACAGTCCCTCTCACAGACAGTACACGAACTTCTGTCACACTTCGGTGTTTCGGCTTTTACCTCATCGCTTCTCTCTTGTTTCGTTTTTTTTTGCATTCTCGGCACACCTTTTCTTATATTATATTTGTACCATATGTGAAATTGGTTATCCTGCAACTTTGCTATTTCCCCATATTTAAGTTGGCTTCAATGCCTCTTACCTCAGAAATAATCAACTATGTATTATACTACTATCTCCTCCCGCAAATGGGTCACAAAAATCTTTAAACTTACTCAAATGAGTTCCGAAATGCGCAAATATTTGGAAATGCTAAAGTGATTGAAATACTTCTTGAAATTTTCAAAAATTCAGTGTCGCCGCCCCCTCTTTTTTCAATTTTGCGGTCATGGTTAATATCAGCAATGAGACTAATTTCTATACCTGAATTCATACTGACTAAATTATTAGCCAGTAGCTGTTGCGGCATTTATTCAATTCCACCGAATAAATCAAATGTCAACAGGCGATTGAAGTTTGATGTGTTGTTCCATTTTTCCCCTTAAAGTAATGCCATAGGGAGTGACTGCCAGTGCTAACAGTCACTTATCAATTTTCTTACCATGAGCCCGTTGATGTATTGGAAGTAAAAGCAACTGTTTGGCAAAGCTCAGTTTCTTCTCATCGACTGACATGTGAGATTTGCGCAGTTGATTTTTGTAAATGCTCTTGTCAAATGTTTATAACAGTTGTAAATTCAATGCAATGAAACACAAGCAAAAATCCTTTTATCCAAAGATGTCAGCAGAACTGGGCATGCTGATATTTTTGAAATGGATTTTTTTGCTCTTTTGAATTACGCCATTATATTCATATATACCTTTAACAATGCATTTTGTAGAAATAACAGCTCTATAATTTTCATTCAACATTTTTCAAACTTCAGTGCGCGAGTGGAAAAACAGAGCGCTAATCAATCCTCTTCTAAAGTGAATGCACATGTGTATTATTATGAGTTGAAATACAGTTGTACTGTGAACGTACTATTGTCAATCGCTAGAGTATTGAATTGGATGTTACAGTTATTCAAACATTGAAGTTGCAAACAGCTGACAGAATTTTTTCCAGCTGAATAAGCTGAAGAAGCAGGAACGAAATCGTTGTCGAGCTTCTGACAAAACGTAGTGACTCCAGCTATGCATTTCGGCATATTTCTGTAAAAGCTTCCGATTTCAGACCAAATGTTGAGAAAAATTGCGAATTAATTGCAGAAAACAATGAACAATATTCTGACTGGACACAGGATGCAAGACGATAGCATCATGCCCATGCGGCATTCAGAATGCATGGTCATGTTGGTATCTATTTTGTCTCAAAGTTTTATTCTTTATTTTCGGAAACGTAATCTAGGCTCAAGCATTGATCTTTTTGTAATAAAGACGACTTGTAGTTTTGTAGAGAGCATCGTTTCTTGAGCTTTAGAGATGCAGTGTGCGAAAAGCTAGCAATAGGCTCCCTATATGAAGTATCAGGCCGATATGATGGCCGTTACGGCTTGCTTGTTTGAATCTGTGATTTTTTGGAACTTTCGCTTCTAATGTTGAGAAAACAAAATTACTGCGTCATAGCCGCTCCGCTATGTTTCTATGGTGGTGAAAGTTTCTCGCACAATTTTCGGATCTTCCCTATCTTCCTGTTTTTTTAGTTGGTTGTTTATTACTGTCATGTTCTAATTATTTTCGTTTCTTTGCTCCAAATGTGGCACGCCTTATGCGTATTGAATAAATAAATAAATGAATAAATGGTTTAATGGTTTCAAGCTGAATTTATTGTGAAAAAGACAGCATTTTTCTTCACCATTTCGACGCCCCTCTTAAGCGCATATACCTAGTGTCATTTTCATATCGAGGTTGCAGAGACCAAAGCGGAGATGGAAGTCACTTGAGTTTTATTTTGAGCAGCTTGAAAAGCTTAAATTGTTGCGATGTATCCGAAGCAATCGTTGGCCTAAGTCTTGTCCTCACTGATTGAGTAGAGCTAGCAAGGATGATGATGATTTGATTTGATGCAAAGCTGGGTTCTGTATCGTATGCTGATAAATAGTTCATGACCAACGCCACTAGTAGAGACATGGATTCCTTTTTCTTGGAAATAAATGTCAAGCCAAAACATTGAAATAGTTATCTAGCTTGAGCCACCTTGTATTATCATTCTCACAAACTGTGAAATTACGATTTTCATCGACTCCAGCCTTCTCATCGAGTCGAACAGACACTTCACTGTCAAGAAAACGAAATTTCACTAGAGCTCATTGATTTAATTGAGATAATAGTAACAAACAATAGCGACGACAGATCTAACTCATAGCAATGGAGCAGGCTCGAAGCGATGCCATGTACTATTCGAACACTTGTTCTTTCCAAGAAATACCAGCGAGATATGGGGACCAATTTTTCGAATTTTTCTGGCTAATGATAACATCAAAATTCTACTGTTATAACCCACGGAAAACACTTCGAATATTTAGCCAACAAGTAAACATCGAAAAAGTTTCAATGTCTTCCCAAGATTTTTGCCCTTCATTCTGAATCATAAGCAGTGTGCCTCTGACGACGACAATCCAAGATTCATTTTGTTTCCAAAAAATTTTGTACTGACGAAAGTATAGTTCATTAGATGCGTTGAAAGTGTTTTGGTCTGCTTAACCCACTTTTCACTCTTTCGCACTTTTTGTATCAATTAACTATAAACAATTGTCGGAATGGGATATTGCCCGAGTGCTCGTAGCAACTCATTTTAAATAGGGAAAAAGCTGAGCGACCTTTTCCATGTGATGAGAGCGGGGCCCGGCACGAGGTTGTCAAATGACAAGCTGGAATTCGTTTTTGGCAAAAAAAGCAAAGGGGATATCTTCCAACTTCGACTGTTCTTTAATCTTGGCATAGATATGAACCGTAGCAGGGTTTTGAGCAACACGACCAAGATGGCAATTTCTCTTTATTAACTTCGGCCAACGTTTCGGCGCAATCGCCTTCGTCAGAGCCTAGAAAGTCGAATATATAAGGACCTTACAAGTGCTTATAAGAAAGCCTTTGTTGTATTGCCGTTATATAGACGACTGCTTCATCATCTGTCCAACTCAGGACGAGATGGATGCTTGTTTCGATCTGCTCAATCAACAGTTTTCGCGCATCAAGTTTACACGGGAGAAACCCTGCGATCAATGGTTACCGTTCCTCAATGTGCAAGTTATCTAGGGGCGATTATAGAACAAAGTGGTATCGGAAACCCGGCTGCAAGAACATTTTAGTGCATTACTTATCCGCGCATCCAAAGAAAGTCAAGCAGTCCGTGATTGGAAACATGTGCCGAACGGCTATTAGAGTTTCATCGGGTATCCAGGAGTGTTCCTACTCTTTAGCGTTAGCCAAACAAATAGCCAGGTCGAACGGGTACACAACAAGTAGCTGTGCTTTTAGATCGCGCGTTTTTGTAAGCAGTAGAAATCGCTTGAAAGAAGCCACGGATAAGATCCCATTCTGCATGCCTTTCATCTCGGACTATATAAGCAGCGCGGTGCGACGATGCGTATATCAGGCGGGTTTGCAGGACGCGCTCAGGGTGGTCGATATTCCGCCGCCCAACCTTAAGAGGCAATTGGTCAGGAATAGAGCGTATGATCGGAGTTGCTTGACTCCAGGCTGCGTTGTTTGTCCATTCGGTAAAGAGGGGGATTGTATGGTGGCAGGCGTGTTATACATTATCACATGTTTATCATGTGGCGACACGTACATAGGCGAAACTGGGCGCCCGCTTTGCTGCCGCATAAAGGAACATCTACTCAGGCAAGAATACCGGGCGAGCGCCGCGCCAATCAGAGCTCCCCCGCTGAGCGGTTGCATTATCCGGTCGAGCGACCTCATTCGCCAAGCGAGCGCCCCGCCATTAGAGAGCACCGGGTGGGCGGTTACATTCACCTGGCGAGCGGCTGTCAATCAACCGGTCGGCCGGTGTACGATCAAGAGATGTCGGGCGAGCGCTTGCAAACAGTGACCGAGCGGCATCAATGATCGGTTCACCATCCCGCAATCGAAGCGCGGGAAATCGATGGTGTTCAAATGTTGCTGACAACCGAACATTTCACGCCTCAGGACGTGTCAATACCTGGCATGCCAACGCCACGCTACTTTCATTCTGTTGAATTCACTTTCAATCCTCCCCTCTTAAACTGAACGAAAGCTCTGCTTTCGTTCAGTTTTTGGGGTAATCATCTTTCATCTCTGAAATCCTCTCATATCTTGTTTGCTTTGGGTAGAGGTAAGGTCTTAGGTAAATTGTTTTTGTGTATATACACGAAAACAATTTTTCTGCCCACCTGGTTAAGCGGATTCGATTTTTTGGACCACTTCCGATCACTTCCGTGATGCGTTATGCTGTTACAATTTTGCGATCTCTTTGTGTGCAGATGCGTACGAAACCAACAAAAACATTTGATTCAAAACCAATAAGAACCGTACAACTTCCATGAAGATTAGGAATAACAGGCGCCGAATTTGCTTGAACATTCAAGTACTTCACTGTTCACTATGGGGAGCAACAGAAATGAGAACATAAATTGATTGATTTTTCCAAAACTGAGAGAAAACGATGAAAAATAATTGTAAACAAAAACAACGTGTATGATCAAAACTTCAAATATGCTTCAGAAAGTAAGAGAAGGAAGAAAGAAAATATCTGGGGTAGGAAGGCTACCAAGTCTTCAATGTGGAAAGCCATATGAGTAGAGCATCAGAAATGAAAATAATACGCAATGAAGAGGTGTCAATGTTGACAGTACAAGGTGAAGCTAGGATGAATTCTCCAAAAAGTTGTAGTTTAATTTTTTACAGTTTTTTCGCAAGTCTTGGAGAAACAAGAGAGGAAAGGGCGGAAGTATTTGAAAGGATGGCACATGAAAGGATTGTGTATAGGCGGGACCTCTTCAAAGCCCTGCAAATGGCCTTGTGAGTAAAGGACTTCTTTCCCAACGCTACATCTCATAGACCATTTGTTTAGAAGAGATATTCGCGCATACGAATATGACGTCGAAAACAATAAATGGAGGCTTTATGATGTAAGCGTTCTCTTTTATAAAAGTTTACATACAATTATGCATATATTTAAAAAAAAACGCGCAAGGCCGAATGATGACTGCTTGATTGTTCGTCCATAAGTCGGTATGCGCTGCCGTCGTAAATGACGATGTGACCATTTTTGAGCTTTTTTTGCGTTCCTTTGTTCATTATGTTTTTGAAAGAGATCTGCTGTTGTTGATTTGTTTAGCTTAGAAAAATTATTTGTTCTGTTGTTCGTATAGATAATTTTGTGTGAGCTATGATTGCTTTGGCTTGTTAATTGTTATCTCACGTATTACAACTAAGTTCGAATAAAAATTCATGTTTTGTGCCGTTGTAACTTCTGGATAACAAAATTCAATTATCTAATTATAACAGAGACCACGCGAGCATCCACAAAGACCGCGCGAGCATCCACAAAGACCACGCGAGCATCCACAAAGACCGCGCGAGCATCCACAAAAACCGCGCGTGCATCCACAAAGACCGGTTGAGCGTACTACGTTTGGATTGCTGGCCGCTGAGGGCTCGCAATGACCGGGCGAACGGTCGCCGATACCGGGCGGGGGCTCGCGTCTACCGGGCGACCCGGAAAAGTGAAATCCGCTCGCGCGGTACTTGTGACCGCTCGCCCGGAACTTTTGCCTGAGTAGATGGACTGAACAAGTCAAGGACCAATACACCGCTCGGTAGTCATCGCTTACTGCAACACGAAAATGCTGAAATACAAATTGAAGCCTTGATTCTGTCCTACGAACCCGAAGTCCTATCGCGCAAGACTTTGGAAGCGTTTTGGATCAGCGCTAAAAATCCAAAAATGAACCGAAAGGAGGAATGTATTGCAATAACTAACGAACTCGCGCCATATCAGGCCCTTTGCGGTTTCTGAGGTTAGGTCAGGTCACCTCATTACTATAAATAGGGCAGAGATATAGTTGTTGCATAGTTGGTGGTCCCTCGTACCCCCTATGCAAAGATTAAAGTGAGTATTGCTTTGCCGTGGCTCTTATTCCTTCCTTCGTACTAGCTTTCAACTGAATTGTCTTGCTTCTTCATTGACGTCTGAGGGAAGAGGTCCTTATGTATTCGACTTTCTAGGCTCTGACGAAGGCGATTGCGCCGAAACGTTGGCCGAAGTTAATAAAGAGAAATTGCCATCTTGTTCGTGTTGCTCAACACCCTGCTACGGTTCAAAGGCGATATTGTTTTTGCGGGGTCCGGGGCGAAGCCTCGGAAAAATTGGCAGCTTATGCCCTCTGCTTGTTTTAACATGTTTTGTGCCTCGACTGGCGAAGACTGGAGTTCGCGCGCTTCAAACTGCGCCGTCGCTAATGGCCGCACGCGCGACGTCGCTCAATCGATGCTATTTGTAACAGCATACATGACTAGTTCTCAATGTATGCGTAACGATATGACACCAAATTTGGTAAGCGAACGGAGAGAGGCTAGTGGAAACAAAGTATGAAAGATTATGAAAAACTTGTGAATGGAACGAGTAAAAAGCATTTTTTCTGAAAGTTTTGCAAAATTGGTAAATGAAGAAGTGAATTCAAATGGATCGTTTGCAACGCGCAGATGACGACATGGTGTCAAATTTGGTACATACGTAGACACAAGCCTGTAGGATTTAAATTAGGAGATTCATTGAAAAATTATGTGACTGAAGGTTGTGGCAAACTTTTTTCTGAAAATTTCCCGCTACCAAAGAAACGAAAAAATGGCTCGTTTGCTACGCAGAGGTGACGAAATCGCGCGAGATTTGGTGTGTATATGCGCAGTAGGGCTAAGTAACGAAGTGTGAAAAATTAAGAAAAACTTATGTGAATGAAGAGCGTGCCCAACTTATTTCCAAATTAGCTTGTCATTTGACAAGCTAATGACAAGCTGAGCTTGTCAAAACTCTCAATTCACATAGTTTTTTCAAAATTCTTACATAAATCTCTTCTACGCTTATTGTATCTTATATATAAAGCTGAATGTCTGTTTGTATGTCTGTCTGTCTGTATGTATATATGTGTGACGTATGTTCCGGATAGAAAATTCCATTTCTGAACCGATCCGGACCAAACTTGGCACACGTACACTTCGGGCCCCGGCGGGTGTCATAGGCTACTTTTCGTCATCGATCATATCGAATTTATCGATTTTTTGCAAAATTTGAGCTACGGGGCAGGCGGTTGGCACAGGGGGGTAATCGAGCATGCTGATTATGAATATAATAATGACAGGGCCGGGCGGAGCCGGGTAATTCAACTAGTAGTATATATTAAAATTTTGGTTTCAAACTTCCTTCTCTCCTCTTTGCTAGAGCCAAAAATAGCCTCAGGGGAACCATTTCCTAAGGAGGAAAGCGCGCTCCAATAACGGCGTATCGCTGAGTCCTTTAATCGGCGTCTACTCAGGGATTGGTTCCGTGCGGGCGGGTAGCCACGTCGCAGCGAGCGGGCGCCGGTGTTGCGGGCCGCACGGGCATCGCGGCGCGCTCGCATGGCAGTGGATAGCCGCCCGCACGTCGTGAAAAGCTTTGAATACTTAATTTGGATTATTTTCGATGCTTTTTCATGTGTGATGCTTCGTAATATTCGATTATCGACTCAGAATCTTTATCCTGTAAGCAAAAAGTGGTATGAAATTTGACAGGCTGTAAACAAGCAAGAATGTCGAGAGCCATTTCGCATATGCAGCAATACATCAAACTAGGATGAACTGTTAACACCGTAAACAGGAAAAGGAAACAAGATACAAGACAGATAAATCCGCACTATATTATTGCTACGATGCGCATTACAAGCACGAACAAACTCTTAAATATAACACACAGAAGGAATAGTGTACAAATAGTTCGATGTGCCGCTTCTACTCGAATCCCGTAAATTAGTCGTGCTGCTTTTACTCGGATCCCATAAGTGGTCTTTCTCTAGATGTTTTGTTTCTCCAGCTCCTGAAAAAAAAACAATGCCAAGCAAACATCAAATTGGCCAAGCAATATAAAAATCACACCTGCTGCTATTTTCTACCCTTCATCCATCTGTATCTCGCTGAAAGTAATAGCTCATTTTACCAAATCAAAGAAGACTTCAAGAAGTCATACCTCGTCGTGTAGTCGAAAAAACCTTGGTGGTATATAAACTTTTGCTGAGTTCGCACTAACAATCGATTTTGTGGCCCTCTATTTGTAAAAAGCATCGGATCATCACAAGTAAGGGTGGACATTATCTCACACATGATTTGAGGTGCGAATCTAATTTAAACGTCAATTGTACATAGTAAAGGTCAATTTTAATGCAGCAGCTTGATGAAAAAGAACAACGCGATGACAAAGAACTCAAGTGAATAAGAACATACCATGGAAAAAGAAGCCATAATATGCCAAAATGCTTCAGCATCAAGATGAAAAGAACGTCGTGAGAGGACATTTGGAGGGACTATTGTAGCATAATACTCGAAAATGATGATAAATAAGCACAGGAAAGGTCCCGCATGTGCAAAAAAGGTCCTAAGTAAACAGACTTTGGAGTAAAAATACAAAAAACAACGTAAAAGAAGAAGATCAGAAAGATTTGCGCCTCACTTATTGTGCTCTTTATTTTTTGAAACTGTCCGTAAATGCGCGTAAGCGCAGCGTCCCCTTACGCGCTGGCACACAATAGACATGGTTGCCCGCTCGCGCTACGAAACTCATGCAGCGCGCTCGCACGGGAGTTTGAGTGACCTCTGCAATTAGGCTGCCCGCACGCACGGAAGGGCTACTTCGCAGCCCGCCCGCACGACCCGATGCTCTGAGTAGTTTCGCCACTTGCTAGTTCTTTTTACTGTTTCCGTCTTTTCACCTTCTTTCTTTGCTTTCACTGTTATATATCAGCGTATTACTAGTATTCTGTTTTGTTTTGCTGTTTTCTCACCTTTCACACCTTTCTCACCTCTCACCATCTCACCTTGTACAGAAGTCCAAAGCTTTTTCGTTATGAGTTCATCGATATCAATGATTTTTGGATGATCCGGTTGCTTTTTGACCTGTATTTTACATCTAGACCCAGTTCTCCAAATGCGCAACGCACTGTCCAACGAACATGTACATCTTTCATCGGAAGCGTTTGAAGCTGCCCATATCTGAGCCAACAAATTCGTGGTGAAGTGCTGCGTTTGAACTTTTGTATAAGTCGAATATGCGTGAATCTAAACTAAGCACGGTTTTCTTCAGGTTCATGAGTATCCTTACCACGTAACGCGCATCAACAAAATGTTATCATGTGCTGGCGCTGATCGTGTGCAGACTGTTATGCATGGAGCTTATGGAAAGCCTCAAGGTTTAGTGACTCGTGTTCAATCGGAGATTTCTTCTCAATGCGCGTTAAAGAAAGTGTGAGTTGATTTTGATTTTTCGATTCTGATTCTAAATCTCATTTTCATATTCCCGTCAATCTTTATCCGCTAATTACATTCTGTCCAATGAGCAATTGAGGTCTTCTTCTTCTTCTTCTTCTTTATCTTCGCCATTGTCCCGCGGGTGCAGGGTCGGCGGTGGTGCGTTTTTGCTTCCATTTGACTCGATCAGCTGCTTCTTGTGGTTTGAGCTTTGCAATGTGCAGGTCGTTTCGAATGGTGTCCAACCAGCGTTGCTTCGGACGGCCACGTGGTCTCTTCCCCTGTGGATCTAGACGAAGTGCTGTTTTTGCTACTGTATTATCTTCACTTCGTAAAACGTGACCATACCATCGTAATCTGGCACCTCGCATCTTATCCGCGATAGGTGCAACTCCAAAAATGTGTCGTACATCATCGTTCGTGACGCAGTTTCTTCTCGTTAGGCCAAGTATCCATCTTATCATTCGCGTCTCCATCGTGCTCAGGATCTGCTCGTGTTTTCTTGTTGCTGGCCAACATTCGGCTCCATACAGTGCGACTGGCCTCACCACAGTCCGATACACTTTCGACTTGAGATACAACGGGATTCGTCGGTCGCAGAGTACTCCTGTTACTTGCCGCCATTTTAGCCACGCCGCGTTCGTCCTAGCACGAGCATCAGTGATCGTGTCGCAGTCCGACGTCACTCGGGAGCCCAGGTACTTGAATGTCGTGACCTTCTTCAGCGGCTGCCCATCGATGCTAATTGTGCCATCGGTTTGCTCTCCGCATTCCAGGTACTCGGTCTTTGCTACGTTCAGTCGTAGGCCATATTCCGCTAATCGTGTCTTCCATCTCACTGTCGCCTCTTCAAGCTCTTGTCTCGATCCGCTTGCTAGCTCGACGTCGTCTGCATAAAGAAGCGTCCACGGATGCGGCAGCTGGATGTCCTTGGTCACCGTGTCCATGCACAGTATAAAGAGAAGCGGTGATAGAGCCGATCCTTGGTGTACTCCGACTTGGATTGGGAATGGTGTTGACGTTCCCACTGCACAGCGTATGACGCCCGTCGTGTTCGTATAGAGGAGTTTGATCCAGCGAACGTACTCTTCTGGGACGTCGTGTTGTCTCAGCGCATACCAGATCAGCCCGTGTGGTATCCGATCAAATGCCTTTTCTAAATCCAGGAATGCGAAATGAATCGGAATCCGTTTCTCCAAGTGCCTTTCCATTAGCAATCGTACCGCATGGATGGCGTTGATGGTTCCAGATCCTTTTACAAAGCCGCATTGATTCGGGGTGACCTCCACTACACTTCGAATGCGTGCGTCGATGACTCGTTCGAAGATCTTCATCGTGTGGCATAGCAAGCGTATTGGTCGATATGTTGAACAGTCGCTGACGTCGCCCTTTTCCTTCCAGATAGGGACTGTAACACTCGTATTCCAGATTCGCGGCAACTGTCCGTCTACGATAATGCGGTTAAAGAGCGATGTGAGATATGCCGCTCCACGCTGCCCCATCATCTTCCACACTTCAGCAGGTATGTCGTCGGGTCCCGGAGCTTTTCCGCTAGACATCTTCCTCAGTGCCTGCACAACTTCTGCTTCCTCGATCCGAGATACCGGTCCAAGTGTGGGGGCTCCTTGCGGTACTAACGGGTGCGGGAACTCTTCATTGAATAGCCCTTTGTAGTACTCACTCCACCGCTTGAGTATTGCCCTCGGCTTCGTCAGGAGGTTGCCCTCTGCGTCCTTAATGTGCATGACGTGGTCGATGTCCTGCTTCGCTCGATGTCGTGCAGCGGCCAGTCGGTAGACCTTGTTCGCTCCAGCAGGTCCTTCCAGCTCGTCGTAAAGTCTCTTGTAGTGTGCTTCCTTTGCTTCGGCTACCGCGTGCTTCGCCTTCGAGTTCTGTTCTCGATACCGACGGAGGTCTTCATTTGAGTGTGAGCGTTGCCAGGCTTTGAAAGCTTCTTTCTTCTCCTTGATCACTTGCTGGACTGACTCAGACCACCACCAGATCTGCTTGTCTACAAACCGGCGTCCTGGCTTGGTGGTTCCCAAAATTGTCTCGGCCGTCGATCGTATCTGCGAAGTAATCCGATTCCATTGCTCTTCAATCGACTCCTTATCATCCGTCGACACCCTCAAACCGTTAAGAGCATCTCTGACTTGCTGGCGATGTTCGGCGAGCTTCCACCATTTGATCCTCTTCGTAGTCGTCCTTCTGGCTCGTGAACGTAAGTGGATGTTCAGTCGAAGATCCAATATGAGCAACCGGTGTTGTGGCGCAAATGCATGTGTCGCCGTGGGTATAACCTTCGCATTCATCAGCATCGGCAAGTGGCATCGGCGCAGCATCCAGTAGTCGATCTGAGTTGAGCGGTCTCCACTCGCGTACGTGATCAAATGTGACTCCCGCTTCTTGAAAAATGTATTCGCTATCGCAAAGTCGTGTGCTTCTGCTGCTTCCAGGATGCGTTCTCCATCTTCATTCCTCTGACCATATCCGTTTCCACTATGGTATCGTTTGAATCCATAGTGTTCGTGGCCAACGTGCCCATTGAGATCGCCTCCTACGAAGATGTAGTCTGCAGCGTCAAATGTCCTTAGCAGGATGTCGAAGTCCCTCCAAAACACGTCCTTCTCGGCTTCGGTACATGCGGCTTGCGGGGCATAACACGAGACTATTCGAAGCGTGGCATCATCTGCTTCGATCTTCATCGCCATCAATCTATCTGAGATGCGCGTCACTTCGGTCACTAGTTCGCGGTATCTACTGCTGACGATGATCGCGACTCCGTTCTGGCGGCTGCTATCTCCCGTGTAGTATAAGCGATATCCGTCGCCGATGTCCTTAGCCTGCCTCCCTTTCCATTTCGTTTCCTGTACACATGCGATGTCGACGTGTCGCTCCTTCAGCCTATCGCATAGCTCCCGACTGCGGCTCGTCAGCGTTCCTATATTAATCGTCGCTAGTCGGATTTCCTGGACTCGCTTCTTTGGCCTGCCTCGTCCGGGGGCAGGTAGCCCTAGCTCACTATTCGCGCCATGCGGGCAATGACGCGCGTCGCCTCCGGGGGACGCCCTAGCAGCTTGACAAAAATCCTTAATAGTCCGATGCATGTGACACGACTGATTCGTACAGTCCCCGGCGCGTCGCTCCGCCTGACGGGACAGTGCCCTCGTCGTTTGCCGGGGTTGATCCCCGTTGCCAGCCGGCACCGCGGGGAGGTGACGATGGGACTTTGCCGGCCCAATTGAGGTCTGTTAGGATTAAATAATTTCTCTCTTTTGAATAAGGTTTCACCTCTGTCATAACTACTTTTTCTCTTCATTCAAAAATTGCTTTTGTACGCGTTCGATTCATGTTTCCGCTCATACTTTTTCGGAAGCTCTAAGACAGGCGCTATACTCCTCGAGGAGTATAGCGCCTGTCTTAGAACTTACATGAATGATCTGCTAGTTGGTTTTAGGGGAGATTATCACGTCGGCTCATTGGGATAAAACAGAGGCCGGGTTATGCTCTTCGTCGCTATCTACTCAATAAAGTCGCTAAGGGGGTGGGTTTTTCTGTAGAATTCCTCGCGGATTTTTATTCCTTAACTTACCGTTTTCACATCTTTCCAAAAACACTGTTTTATTTAAGGTTCTGTACTTTCTACTTACTGAACGAGGAGCTTGTGCAATCGCTTGCAGCTGTTGGGACGTTATAGCAGATCCGATGTGCTCGAACTTATTGTCAAAAGGTAATACATTGGCATTTTAGTATTCAATGTGACTTAAAGCATTAATGTATGCAAGATTACAGAAAACTACCAATCTTTTGCTGGTTTGAAGTTGCTTGCTCTCAGACAGCTGAATTCAAGCTTTTGTCCCAAAGAAAACGGCTACTACGCTTGTCTCGGGGATCGATGGCAATTACCGTCTGAACCCCAGAGAGGTTCCCATGTGAACCAACGTGCGTACGTTGTGCGACGCTGCCTTTCGCTCTTTTTGACACGTTTCTCCTGAGATTTTAACGGAAGTGCCCGAGGTTAACATGTTCAAAGGTGCGAAAGATGACCTGGTACCTATGGGAACCTCTGGGGCGCAAACGATACACTCAATGCCAGGTAGCCAGACTACAGCTTTACATACATTCTACACTTACACTGCATTCCTACGTTTTTTGATTTACATTGTTGAATTTTTTTTTTGAATTTTTTCTTCTTTTTGTGATGCGTGAATTTAGATGCCAGATCCAGAATTTCAGATGCAATTTTTATATCCAACTTTGTTATCCTCGATCAAACCTTTTTAGTTGTCAATAAATCGAGTTGTTGCGAGCATCTACGCTTTTCTAAAAAAATTCAAAAGTTGGTTTCTTTTTCCAGATGGGGTTCTATGATGAAGATGAGGATCTTTTTTCAAACATTCCAATTTATGACAGAAGTTCACAGCACCCGAATCAAAACGGATACGACTGGGTCTTTCTAGTACTAGCTGGGTTAATGAGGCAAGTCTATTCAGATTAAGCGGTCGTTTCTCTGACTTGAGGCTCATCTTTTTTCTTTGCATCAGATTGGATCGTTTTAGAGTACATATTCGAGTTTTGATGAAACCTTGGACAAGCGTGATACCGTAGATGCTGACGACGATGACGATCGCGATCCGGCAGAAATTAAGGTCTATTGTGATCTAATAATTCCTGCCTTTTGAACATAAAATTTCACCTCTATCATAACTTTTGATTTCTTTGTTCAAATCCTTTTGTACGCATTCGACTCAGGTCATCGCTTATAATTTTATCGAAAGCTCTTGGAGCTCACATAGCGAGTTTACTGTTTTGATTTTAGGCGAGGTTATCAAAACTTAGACTCATTGGGATAAAGAAGAGGCCGGATCATTCTCTCCGTCGCTATCGTCTCCGTCGCTGTGAGAGGTAGAAATTGTGAGCGTATGGATGGTACGAATTCCCCCCCCCCCCCTTTCCCCCCCACCCCCCCCCCCCAACTGCCGGTGCAATTGTCATTGATATCACTCGAGGATCTCTGATCTAATCTCTTTATTTTCTTTGTTATTGCATTGTTTTTGGTTTTTTCTTCAATAAATGTTCTTCCTTGAGTAAAGTGTTCATTGCGCAATCACTGGGACGAATTTTTGGGTCAAAGGGGAAATCGTAAAGAAATTTTCGGTCAAAGGGGAATTCGTTTTCGAAAACCCCTTTTGACAGCCTCGTGCCGGGCCCTGGATGAGAGACGGAACTCATTAACATTTTGTCGCCCCCTTGCTATTGCCTCCTCTCTCTTCTTGAAACCCCTGGTAATATAGATTGTCGCTTTCAGGCATCAGCTGATTTCTGCTCATGATTGCGGCAGTTGATGTGTTTTCCAGCGTTTGTAAAGGTCTGTATAGAATTGGGGCTGGCAGTGAATTGATCACAGCAACTTTTGTCCTGGATGCGATTCGGATACAAATTCAAAGCGCAAATAGCACGTGCAGTCACTTCAGTGTGAAGCATTCTATAGGATAAAGCGCTCAGTTTTGCAATACATTTGCAGGGAAGTATCAGTCAAGAAGAAAAATAGAAGCAATTGATTGGCAGAGTGTTAAAGAGAGGACATTAGAGGACACTAGCTGGCTTACCCGGCTCCGCCGTATCCGGACCAAACTTGGCACACATACACTTCGGGCCCCGGCGGGTGTCGCAGTCCACTTTTCGTTATCGATCGATGTCGATTTTACCGATTTTTATCGATTTTTTTGCAGAGTTCACCTACAGGACTAGGAGTTGGCACAGGGGGGGGGAAGTGAGCATGGGGATTCCGAATACAATATTGGTTACAATACAATATTGGCGCTCGGTCGGACTTTGATACCAAGTTTTTTATACTTTTCAGTAGAGGGAAGCCTGAAGTTTTCAACACCGCTTCTGAATTCTATCGAGGCCAAGACGTGTTTGACCTGCACATCAAAAAAGGAAATCTTTCCAATCATGAAAATCTCGCAGTTTTTCTTCCTGCGCCCATTTTTCTGTGCAGTTCAAAGAATTTCGTCCAAATTATGAGTGATCTGATTGAGGAACCTGTCAACTTCTGACCCGCAGCTGCACTCGAGTTTTGCCATTTGTGCTCAGAAATTACAAGCTCTCGAACTTGCCTTTGACTGCAACTCTTTTCGCAGCTGGCGTCGCTTCTACGGGGATCGCCACGCCTGGACGATGGGTCCAAAAGATGTGCAAGGCATTACCCCAACAATGTTCGCAGTAATCAAAGATTTGATCCTTTCTGTGCAGAACTAGAACACTCCGAAGCTACTTACTCGAAAAATGGTGCATTTTTGGGGGCAAAAAATGGTCGATTTTTCAAACTTTTTGGGGAAACTTTTTGTGCAGGTGGTCCTTCAAGAACATGAATGGTTCCCATAACAGCCCCAGCAGAACTCTATATAACTACAGCATCTGGACTCTCCAGCTGTTATCCTGCCTGAGATAATCCTGCACAAACAGGCCACTTTTCGCGACGACCTTTTTCCCTTCTGCGCATGCTGGTGGACCGCAGTGAGGTGCTGAGAAGCCAGCAAGACAAATATATGTTGTGGACAAACTTGCCTTTGCAATGAAGTTTGCAGCTTCAAAAAAGAATCAATCTGCTTGAAGTTACTGCGATTTGAAAAAAATTTTCGCAAGTGCCCGGGAACTTTCTTTACAACCTAATAACTCTGATATTCAATTGAGCAGCTGAAACAGACGCAAGCACCATATTCAGTACAGTGGCAGTCGTTCGACGAAGCGAACATAATATCTGAACGAGCGTCATACAAGCGCTCGCGGAGGAATTTCGACGAGATATGCGATCTTTACATTTTGGGCAAAATTCATGAGGACGTGTTTTCGTAGGCTCGTAACTCGGCGAATTTCACAGACTAGAGCCTGAGTAATGCACCATTCGATAGCACAGTTCCTAGTAACTTTGATTGAGAAAAGCAAGCAGGCAAGGTTTCTGACAGATACGCGAGAAGTGCGGCCAAAGTTACGCACTTTCGTGATGAAGTTACAGTCACCTCACCATATCTCTCCAAAAAGACCCTGTAATCCCCAAAGACCACAATTTTCGTAAAGAGCTTGTTCGAATACTTCTGTAAGCGGAGTTTCCTTACAATTCAGGAGCATCAACGTTTTGACCAAAATCCATCCTGAGCAAAAAACGCAAAAAATCGATAAATTAGTAGCGCCACTCGATGATTATTGCTGAAAAAAGCTACTGACACCCCCTTCCCCCCCACCCCGAATTATGTGTGCAAAGTTTCATGCAATTTCCATAATTCTTTGTACCATTTCGGGCAGATCATAAAAAAATGCTTATCCAAATATTATATAGGTATTGACATCAGATACAATTCATTTGCTGTAACTAGCGACAGTGCTTGCTTCATTGGTGAAACACTTTGCCACTCAACTGCTTCAGTTTTTGATCTCGACTGATCCTTGCCTACTGTGATTGCAAAACTGAGGTTTGGACCTTAGGTCGCCAATAGGCTCCGCCCTCGCGTAAAGCTAGCATGAGGCAGCAATGATGAAGGCCCTTAATTTGCGAATGTCCGCACAAGATCTTCCCTCTCGGCGACCTAATCTTATATATAAAGCTGAATGTCTGTTTGTCTGTCTGTCTGTATGTCTGTCTGTCTGTCTGTATGTACGTATGTTCCGAATAGAAAATTCCATTTCTGAACCGATCCGGACCAAACTTGGCACACATACACTTCGGGCCCCGGCGGTGTCATAGGCTACTTTTCGTCATCGATCGATATCGATTTTATCGATTTTTATCGATTTTTTTGCTGAGTTCACCTACGGGGCTGGGAGTTGGCACAGGGGGGTAATCGAGCATGGGGATTCCGAATACAATATTGGTTTTCAGAATTATCGATTACTTTTATCGATTTTATCGATTTTTTTGCAAAGTTTGAGCTACGGGGCTGGGAGTTCGCACAGGGGGGTAATCGAGCATGCTCGTAATCTGCATGCTCGATTACCCCCCTGTGCAAACTCCCAGCCCCGCAGGTCAAACTTTACAAAAAAAATCGATAAAATCGATAAAAGTAATGGACGATCCTGAAAACTAATGTTGTATTCGGAATCCCCATGCTCACTTCCCCCCCTGTGCCAACTCCTAGCCCTGTAGGTGAACTCTGCAAAAAAATCGATAAAAATCGGTAAAATCGACATCGATCGATAACGAAAAGTGGACTGTGACACCCGCCGGGGCCCGAAGTGTATCTGTGCCAAGTTTGGTCCGGATACGGCGGAGCCGGGTAAGCCAGCTAG
>CATQJL010000112.1:73930135-74099998 GCA_958299035.1 Cylicocyclus nassatus
CTCGCACCAGGTTCAGCATAGCAGGAGTTAGAAACCAGCTCTCAAACTCAGACAACCGACCGGAACTTCCGCAGCGCTTTCGCAGGATTTCCAAAGGTGACCCGGCGGAAATCTTGCGAAAGCGCTGCGGAAACCCTGCAATCCCAGGGTACAGGGTTTCCGCAGTACTTTGTTTAGAGTTCCGTACCACTTTGCGGTTTTCGCATTTGATTCGCGATTCGTTTCTTCCATATCAAGCTTTTTTGATACTAGGTTTTCCTTTCCAATACTAGGTTTTCTCTTTTTACTAAGGCATCGTTCCTTTGATATGGAAACTCCTCTAGACTTTCTAGATGCTAAGAGACGTAGAGAGCGAGATAGTTTTAGTGAGAAAGCAGATGGCACAGTGTATTGTTTTATGCAGGTACCATATATTAGGTTGGCACGAAAGTTCTTGCGTAATTCAAATAAAATTCAATAACTTTTCAAAGACTAAACCTAAATTCACAATCCTGTATGCTAAAAATATTAGAAGCCTTACGCTTCATGATGGATGTTTAACCGTAAGATTCCGTGAGCTGGACATCAAGAACGAAGCTCTCAAATATGGCGCTTCAAACTTTGCGATTTTGAGTTTGGTGCCAGAAAATCGCAGAGTGCCGCTAGCTAGCCGAAAAAAATCTGTAGAATTTACTTACACAGCAAAAGTCCATATGTTGTTTTATCAGGCTTTGATCTCGCATGGAAACGCGAAAAAATTTGTGAAAGTTCTCATTTCACAGGAGAAATCCCCTTATCGCTCTAACTTTTTCACAGAAACACAGTTTGAGACCAGAAATTAGACATAGTGCCTATTTAGAGCCTTGCGACGTTTCCTCGACTGTAAAAAAGTGTTTTCGCCGAAAACTGCGGACATGAGGGGATTTTTTTTCGCAAAATGACTTATTTCACGAATTTTTTGTTTTTGCTTTACCGTGCAAGATCAAAGCCTTCCAATGTAACATATGGACTTTTGTTGTGTAAGTAAATTCTACAGATTTTTTTTCGGCTAGCTAGCGGCACTCTGCGATTTTCTGGCACCAAACTCAACATCGCAATATTTAAAACCCCATATTCGAGAGCTTCGTTCTTGATGTCCAGCTCACGGAATCTCATGCTTAAACATCCATCATGAAGCGTAAGACTTTACTAGACTAACATTTTCAGCATACAAGATTGCGAATTTAGGTTAAGTCTTTGAAAGTTATTGAATTTTGTTTGAATTACGCAAAAACTTTCGCGCCAACCTAATAGAATCACAATAGGCCGAAGTTGATAATTTCAAATTAACAGATCAATGAAGTGTTCATAAATAAATATACATAAAATCACAGAAGCATTCGAGTATATATGCATAACCGAATAAGGTTGGAAAAAACCGGCAGATTTAAGAATCAAAAAGCAATGTTATACTGATGGAAGAGTAAAGAATAATGGAAGAATAAGAATAAAACAAGAATAACAATCTCATTCACAAAGGATAATATGCGCTTCAAAGGGAAGATGGTCCTGTGGAGAAATAGACCGTTTCCACTTATTGGGTGTCATTTTGACCTTGTTCGTGCGGCTGAAGCCGGCTTCGGTCTCCCTTCCGTTCTGTAATGAGAATTAATTGAAATTTCTTGATGTAAATCGTGCCGTGCCGCAAGTGTTAAACTTCGCAACTTCTTCGCCAAGAAATACGGAACAAATTTGGACGATTCATTCAAAATTTTCGGGAATTTCGAAATCTCAGCGAAAGAAGCTCTGAAACAGATCTAAAAATAACAAAAGTTTTCTGCAAAAATCGAGGCTTTACTTCGACTTGTTTTTTGAAATTTTCAAATTTGGAGCAGAACTTTTGTTTTAATCTAATATTCCAGCATTTTCCACACAAAACGGGTATGTGTCAGACTCTAAGGCAGGTATGTGTAAATGAAAGTTACTATAAATTCTTGTTGAATTTTCATCTTATATTTAAAGCTGAATGTCTGTTTGTGTGTTTGTGTGTTTGTGTGTCTGTGTGTCTGTGTGTCTGTGTGCCTGTACGTATGTTCCGAATAGAAATTTTTATTTCTGAACCGATTTGGACCAAACATGGCACACATACACTTTGGGCCACGGCGGGTGTCATAGGCTACTTTTCGTCATCGATCGATATCGATTTTATCGATTTTTTCCAAAATTTGAGCTACGGGGCTGGGAGTTGGCACAGGGGGGTAATCGAGCATGCTGATTACAAATAGGTTATTGACAGGGCCGGGCGGAGCCGGGTTTGCCAACTAGTAAATTAATATTTAGAAAATAATACTAGTGAACCAAAAGCTAATGAACCAACCAGAAAATTCAGGAGTGAATTTTGAATTTTTGAATTTTGTTGTAGTTGAATTTTTGCGGTTACAATTTTTGTACCACCTCGATTCTTTTTAGCACAGCTCCTTCGAAAATGTCCAAAATTATTAAGCGTACGTTCGCCACTTTTTCGAAATTCATAATTTCCTTTCGACTCGAAGGAGCTGTTTGATTTTATATTCATCTATGAGAGGAAATCTCTTTACAATGGTTTCTCTGCCATAAATTGGCTTAAGAAAGTTCGCGAGTTAAAAGCAATTAAAGATTACTCAAGATTGGCAATTTTCAAGCAGGGTCACCAAACAATTCTGGAGGTATTTTTCGATAAAAGAAATTATGTTCTTTACTACAGTACCTTTTTCAAAAACAAAGAAGATTGAGAATTAGAAGTAAATAAAGAGAACTATTACTTCAGTTTTGCAATTTTTGAGCATGCTCAAAAATGCCCAAAAAGTCACAGAAAAGACGGGATATTTATGAACATGGGTTTTCTGACCTCCTTCTAGCTGAGAGAAATTCGTGCCAATCGAAAGCAATTTTGATTTTTGTAGAAAATAGATCCGAAAACTCGGTAATATCACGAAAATCAAAATTGCTCTCGATTGGCACGAATGTCTCTCAACTAAAAAAAGAAGGTTACTAAACCCATGTTCACATGAATTTCCCGTCCCTCCCGATGCAAAATGGAAGTAATTCTCTTTGTTTGCTTCTAATCCTCAGTCTTTTTTTGTTTTTGTAAAAGGCACTATAGTAAAGAGCTAGCTTTCTCTATCGAAACTTTCACAGTTTTTTACCCTGTTTGAAAAATGCCAATTTTGAGTAATTTTTTTCAGTTGCCTCTAACTTGCAAAGTTTTTCATGCAAATTCATGGCAAAACTACTGCTGTAAAGAGAATAACTTCCTCTCTCAGATGAGTATGAACGCAAAGAGATCCATTGAGTCGAAAGGAAGTTATGATTTTTTGAAAAACTGGCGAATGTACTTTTGGTCCCACCTAATTTGAATCTGAAGATTTTTGAAAATATTTCAATATCCATCAAGAGCTTGTAGCTTGTCTTTGAAATTTCGGTGACCCATTCCCCCCCCCCCCTTGTTTTGATATATTTCTACCTAATTACTTCTGCTTTATCTATATCCAGTGCATATTTTCTACAAAGTAATATTTTAAAATTACTCATAATTGTTTTAATCAAAGCACATAAGATAAAGAAGTTCGACATACCTGAACAAGGCGGTCGTGCTTAGACGAAGTCCCTCCGTTGAGTCCTTTTCCAGCACTCCAGTAGCTTGGTAATGGTTGTTCAGACACCTGTAGAATATGGATGAGTATATATTTACTTACGCCAACATTGAAGAAAGAAAGAATAAAGAGAAAGATTAGAGGAGGAACAGAAGCGAAACAGTATGGAAGAAAAGAGTGCGCTATGCGCTGTTGATGTTGTGTTCGCTATTTCGCAATCGCGAATGCATGCGCTCTCAAAATCTTGCGGAAATGCTGGCAGATTAAAGTGCTGCGGAAACCTTACGAGCCTGACTGCGTTTTCGCAGAGCTTTATGGAAAGTGTGGAGGTTCCGGTTTACGATTGCTGTGACGTCAATTTCCTGCGAAAACCTCGCATTTTGGAGCGTGCACTTTCTCAAAGGTTAGGAAAGTGCTGCGGAAACGCCGCAAGTTTTGCTTGTCCTGCGGAAGTTCCGGTGAATTGTCTGGGAAAGCCCGAAAAATTGAAAATTTTTCATGTCTTTGTTTTTCATAACATAGACTAAAGTTTTCAAGCTTCCCGAAATGCGATGCTGCGCTGTTCTCACACAGGTAAATGTATACTACAGTCCTTCAGAAATACATCGGTAAATTCTCAGCTTCTTAGAAGCGCTAATTGTCGAGAAACACTGATTTTAGCTCTTTTTGCTAAGGTATTGTTGAAATCATTATTACTCGGGAACTAGATCGTATAGAAAGCTGCAAATACAGTATTACTGCTAAAAGCCTGTGATATACATTTACCTATGTGAAAACAGCGCAACATCGCTTTTTAGAATGTTTGAAAATTTTGGTTTTCTCGGTTCTTAGCACAGAAACAAACACAGCAATACGTACATGAATGTATTATATGGTGCGTTTATGCATCAGCGAGTTTGGAATCTGATAAGTTTTTTTTGGATAAAGTTATAAACAATTTTCAATTTTTCGGGCATTTAACAAGGGGAGGATACTTGGTCGAAGTAGAGATTCCATATGAAACGTATATATCTTATAGAGCACTAAACGCTGATTCCAAATCTTCTTTTGATATCTGCAAAGCTTCTGGGAGGAGATTCACTGGAATTTTTTGATGCAAAGTCTCAAAGATGTGGTCAAGGGAAAAACAGGAGTGGTAGTAATATGGTCGAAACCAACGAATGATGTGATGGTTTAATCATGATTACATCGTGGTAAGCATGATCATCTTCTTATTACGGCCGTTCAGTTCAATCGGTCATACAAAATTATGAAACACTAGCTGGCTTACCCGGCTCCGCCGTATCCGGACCAAACTTGGCACACATACACTTCGGGTCCCGGCGGGTGTCACAGTCCACTTTTCGTTATCGATCGATGTCGATTTTACCGATTTTTATCGATTTTTTGCAGAGTTCACCTACAGGGCTAGGAGTTGGCACAGGGGGGGGAAGTGAGCATGGGGATTCCGAACACAATATTGGTTTTCAGGATTATCGATTACTTTTATTGATTTTATCGATTTTTTGTAAATTTTGACATGCGAGGCTGGGATTTTGCACAGGGGGTAATCGAGCATGCTGATTACGAACACAATATTAGTTTTCAAGATCGTCCATTACTTTTATCGATTTTATTATTTTTTTGAAAATTTGAGCTAGGGGGCTGGAATTTGGCACAGGGGTATAATCGAGCATGCTGATCACCTCCCTTGGGGATGATCAGCATGCTCGATTACCCCCCTGTGCCAACTCCCAGCCCCCTAGCTCAAACTTTGCAAAAAAATCGATAAAATCGATAAAAGTAATCGATAATCCCGAAAACCAATATTGTATTCGGAATCCCCATGCTCGATTACCCCCCTGTGCGAACTCCCAGCCCCGTAGCTCAAACTTTGCAAAAAATCGATAAAATCGATAAAAGTAATCGATAATCCCGAAAACCAATATTGTATTCGGAATCCCCATGCTCAATTACCCCCCTGTGCCAACTCCCAGCCCCGTAGCTCAAACTTTGCAAAAAAATCGATAAAATCGATAAAAGTAATCGATAATCCTGAAAACCAATGTTGTATTCGGAATCCCCATGCTCGATTACCCCCCTGTGCCAACTCCCAGCCCCGTAGGTGAACTCAGCAAAAAAATCGATAAAAATCGATAAAATCGATATCGATCGATGACGAAAAGTAGCCTATGACACCCGCCGGGGCCCGAAGTGTATGTGTGCCAAGTTTGGTCCGGATCGGTTCAGAAATGGAATTTTCTATTCGGAACATACGTACATACATACAGACATACAGACAGACAAACAGACATTCAGCTTTATATATAAGATGCAGGTTACTTTCGGAAAACCATACTTGTTTCATGCTTGTTTCATTCTAAACCAAACTATGAATTAATCAGTAGGTTAACACCATTGTTTCCTTATCAGGTAGAGTAATAAGAACAGCATTTCATTTCATGAGACGCAGACATGAAACCACCATATCATAGTTTAAAATGAAAAAGTACCCCCGACCACTTTTTCTTTTAAAACAATGATGTGTTGGTTTTGCAAGTTAAGAAGAGTGAGCGAGATCATTCTGCAACTTACTGTGAGAAAGCTTACTTGTTTAATCTTAGATAAGGTTATTAGGAAGGTGCAAGGCTGGAGGCCGAACTGCAAATTTGGTGAAGTGCAATGATTGCCGACAAGCATGAGAATGGTTGGAGTTTCGATCTCCTCCAAAGACTTTGCTTTGCAAGATAGCATTTCGAGGTTTGCTATTGGTTAATTCGTGGTTTCGTTGGGAAAATGATGTGAAGCCGCTGGTTAGCTGGTGTTATGAAAACACAGTTAACATGATGGTTTCGACCATATTACTACCACTCCAGATGTTGGGCTGCGTTCATACTGATTTCGTAATCCGGGAACAGTCTCAGCACAACGCTAACTTTGAGCGCTGTGCTGGAACTGTTCCCGAACTTCGGGATCAGTATGAACGCAGCCTTAAGGTCTTTCCGTCGCTTGAAAGGAGTAATGACTAGCATAAGTTTATTGGAATGAAGGTATTACTGCATAAAGCGCCCCGGCACTGATGATGGCCGTATTTAACACGTTTCGGACCGGTGCTGCACATGGTGCAGCACGCTGCTTTGAAGGATCTTTTTGACGTTTAAGGAAGTTTTCTTCTAGTCCAAGGTTATCAAATCAAAGGCCTAAGCTTCTACTTTTCAACTGACTCTGTAGGGTTGTGCCACCGATATTTGTCTAGGAGATATGAGCACAAATCGAACAACAGTTGCAACGAAGTGCGTCAACGCCAATAACGCGTGCGACGTCGCAACGTTTCTTTGCTTCGATAGCAAAAAGAAAAACCGTAGTCTTAATACTGATGTATACCGTCTACAACATAGATACTTTCGGATACTATTAGAAACTAGGTTCTTGTTCCTATCTTTCAGGAAACCACAGAAGTCCTTCTCAAGCGACAAAATTCAAACACTTCGATTTCACTCAAAACTTTGGGCATGGAGCTTATTTGACAAGCTGATTACAGATGTAGCACACAGTCTTCGAAATAAGGTCCCTTTGCTGGCTAATGTCTGCGCGATTTCGCGGTCCGAAACGTGTTAAGCTCACAAACTACACTTCTAAATGATTTTATTGTAGTCGCGAGTTGAAGTTTTCGCTTCAAAAAATTTCCGTCTCCCCTCAAAAGCGCTTTGTAGATACAGAAAGTAGATTTGGAATCAGCGTCTCATGCTCTACAATATAGTATGCAAGTTTCATGTGGAAACTCTACGACCGAGCATCCTTTCCTTGTAAGAGTTCTCTGTTTTCAGCTTCTAACCCGTGATATGCTAAACTTGGTGCAAAGTCTTACGCATCGTTCGATGGAGCTTGCTTTGCTCTATCGAACGGTGCCCGGAATTCTAATCAGAAATTAGAAATTTGTGACTTATTACGGTAAAAATTCAAAACTGAAAAAACTTATGAGACAACCTTATATGCAAGGCGCCTCTGGCGACAGAGTTATGTACGTATTTGAAAGTCGTCCAGAGATGCTCGAATGAAGTAATTATCAGGGCACATCATTCGCTGGATACCTGTCGAATCATACTCAACGTGCTCTATCTTAGCGCAATAAAATAGTAATCATTGTTTTGCCTAGATTCTAGGTTCATTTTTCGCCTCAAAAACACAACTCGTCCTCCAAAGGAGTTTGGCAGACAATGAAGACAGATATGGAATCAACCTTCAATGCTTTTCCAAGTGATTAGGACTCATTTGGAGAGCCCACTAATCGGAACTTCCCTGTAAGCGGAGAAGGGAGTTTGAGACGATTTCCTTGGAAGATAGATTAATTTTATGCAAGAATTGTATAACATTATAAAAATATGTAAAGAAAGGCAAAATTAACAACATTGTTTTCTCTGAGCCACCCCAGGTGGCTGCAGGTGGCTTTAGGCCACCTATTTTAGAAAAAAGTTTGCCACGCCTGTTCACATAGCTTTTTCATACTCTTTCATACATAGTTCCAACTCCCCACTGTCGGTACACTAAACTTGGTGTACTACCCCACTTCGTTGCTCAAAACTTTTCTTCATTTTAGAGCACAATTTTGAACGCCTGAACTTGCACGGAGAGCAAATTGGCGCAGAAAATTGGTATTGCTGACAATGGGATCAGTAAGGCACTGATGAGCACTGACTACGTCTACAGAGGTTGAGGAGGTGCTATAAAAGAGGGGAGAGGGGGTGGGGGGTGACAAAGTGAGAATTCATTATACGAACATCGCCAGTCTTAATGTAATTTGCACAGCGTGCCAATTTTCAACTGATCATAATCATACGAACATTCACTCAAAGGTGCAGTCTCTCGCATTCAAAATTTTTTTTGAAGTTACAGTTAGGACTTATCTCCTACACGTTGAACCCAGTGCATTTTGAAAATCGTTACTTCCTCCACCCAAAATGCTGGTGGTCGGTGTGCTCTAGAAATATCTGTTACGTATGACTCAGATCAGCAAGGGCAAAACTTTGAGATAGAATAAGCTCTCTCGATAGAAGTGTTGTTCGACATTTGGAAAAACCCTTAGCCCTGGTTGCAATTTACAACAAAATTTCGATCTAACTCGAAGCTCACACTCTCTGAGCCTCAAAAACTTCCTGTCGTCTGCAAAGACTACAATGCGGTAAGCAGATAATGTAGGTAAGTTTCTAGGCTTGTATGTTTGTCCAAAAAGAGTCCCACGACGCTGAGCATCTGCTCAGTAATGCAAGCGTAGACCCACAAAAATGACTATATATACTGTTTACTGAATGATTATGTATACTCGTGTAGTTTGCCTGTCCTTGCTATCTATCCTCGAGCCATTTGTAACTTAATATGTGTAATGCACATAATGTGCCTTACTTGACGAACTTGCAAGATTAGGACCTGCTCATTTCCAGTAATTTCTCCTCGTTCCGTTATCGCTTTTGATTTGATGGTTATGTACTAGTTAGCACAACACATATCTACAGTTTGTTACGCTGAAAAGGTTTCAATGAGAAGTTACTAGTTAGGTTGCTGTCGGCTGTTGTTTATAGTGTGCACACTCACATACTAAATTACAAATGACTCGAGGATAGCTCCAAAACCTTAGGGTTAGGGTAACCTTAGGGTTTGCGAAGAATTCAAAGACTATAGAGCAGAAACAGAAACATTTTCATACAGGAAATGCACTTGCTTTATTGCAAAGCTCTGCAGAAAACACAGTACAAGTTTTGAGGCTCATAAGTATGCTAACTTTGAAGTGAGGCTAAAATTTGGTTGTTAAATGCAACGAAAATGGTCAGGAAAGCTTGTGTTTCAAAGCTTTGAAAAATAGTTTTACTCGAATCTGATCAGAGTTCGTCGACCGAGAAAACACACAAGTTAAAGCAAATGAGTCCTTGAGGCACTTGGGCTGTTTGAGAAAATTAATGCTTTTCGTTCTAAATTGCGCCTGGTGCATCGTGAAGCAGATATTCTAAAATTTGTGAGTGTACGCAAGAAATGCGAAATTATGCAGCACTGACATGGAAATGGTCAGAAGTGGAAGTGGCCAATCCATAAAAGCTGCATATGATTCGATGCAGCATAAAATGCTGATTTCAAATCTGTCTTTCATATCTGCAGAACGCCTTTGTAGGCGAAGTTATGAGCAGCTTTACTGCGAAAAAGCCGTAAACAAAAATTGCGAAATCAGGCACAATTGCTCTTTCAGCTCACCTCTAGGTACGGGTCATATGAGATGACCTAGTTGCATGTTTTGGTCCAACACTGAGCCGAGAATGGCTTTGTACAGCCGAGTTTGCACTTTACACGCACAAATTCTTAGCAAAATAATGACCTTCAACGGCTCATAATTTCGTCCACAAAAGCGCTGTGCAGATAAGGAAGACAGATTTAGAGTCAGCGTTTTATGCTGCATCTAATGGTATGCAGCTTGTATGGATTGACCACTTCGACTTCTGACCATTCCCTTGTGAGTAAAGAGAGAGCTTCGCTTCAATTTTCTATGAACAGGGCGTCTCAAAAATCTTGTAGCCTAGTATTTTTTCTGATAAGAAGAGAACGGAAAACATAGGTATTTAAGCTTGTTGCAAACGTTTTCAAGTAATAGCAAATACAATGCATTCAAAATTTGAGATAGCATCTTTTTTCGGTAATACAAGCTTTCAGTCCGTTGCCGACTGCCACCGCCATAGTCATCAGTTCATCAAAATTTTCGTCCCACTCCTTTACTAAAATAGTTCCCATCGCTCAAGAAGTTTGTAGTATAATAGAGAAAATTCAAGCTACAGATTCTTTGAAGAACACTTTTTTTTAAAAATTTGGAATTAAAATTATCGACTGACTGCACAAATGTGTACGCCGCATGGTGAAATTTTGGACACGCACACGAGAAGGAAAACTAGAAAAGCGACTTCAAGTAGTTTTCAAAGTGATTTAATTTACGTTAAACTACATTCCTATCTGAAAGATATATGAAGAGAAAATCAGTTTGCTTCCAGTGCCTGCTGCACTCATTTGAATGAGATTCAAAGACTTGGTGGTCGTGGCACGCACCTCAGTTCTCAGGTTCTTTTCGTTTTTTTATGGGTTGGATATTTGCAAAATTTAATAATGTACAATACCGCTCATAATTTCAAAAAAGTCGACGATCAGTCCACCGCAGTGCGCCGGAGCGCGGCTGAGTGCGCCACACTCCGCAGCAGTGCGCCGGAATGATCGTCAATTTCGCCATATCTCGCTTCAGAATGGACGAATTCTGAATGCGAGGACACCGTTCGATTCAGCTCGGCGAGACGCATCATCTTATATATGAAGCTAAACTTCTGTTTGTCTGTTTGTCTGTACGTATGTTCCGAATAGAAAATTCCATTTCTGAACCGATCCGGACCAAACTTGGCACACATACACTTCGGGCCCCGGCGGGTGTCATAGGCTACTTTTCGTCATCGATCGATATCGATTTTATCGATTTTTATCGATTTTTTTGCAGAGTTCACGTACGGGGCCGGGAGTTGGCACAGGGGGGGGGGTAAGTAAGCATGGGGATTCCGAATACAATATTAGTTTTCAGAATTATCGATTATCATTTCGGTTAAACTCAGTGTGCGATAACAGTATTACCATTGATCTGTCGCTGATGACACATAGACAGTATACTACAGGAGTATGGTAGAAAGCCACTCCGATCGAATTTGTTCTAAGATCTGCTCAAGATCACAATACCGCCCACAGAATGTCAAAATTTCCGTGAACTTCGCGGACTACCGGAATTTCTGCCAGAGTGCGCGATAATCCGGGAAGTTCGCGGCATTTCAGGATCCGCGAAACCATGCGAATCACGCAGAGTACGCAACGCCATAACTTCCTTCTGAATGAATATATTCCGAATCCAGAAGCAGCATTGTGTTCAGACCGTCGAGGCAAATATTTTGATTTACAGTATGCTCTCGATATTCCATTTCCAGTTTTTTCGAATTTTTTCTGTGGAGGTCCATTCGCAAGGATGTAACGCAGCGGTGTAACATAAAAGATTCCAGTAAGCACTGTTCGATAGTACTGTCCTTCTAGGTTAACGTGCGTTCAAAAGTAGCTGCAGACTGTCTTCCAAAAGAGATAGAAGCGTTGGTGAATTTTGGAAAAAATCACGCGTTTCTAAATTCTACTCGCCGTAACTTCCTTCGGAATGAACATATTCTGAATCCGAAAAAGGTTTGTGAGTTCATTAAGGCAAGTCTTTCGATATACAGCGTATCCTTGATATTCCAATTTCAATATTCTCAAATCTTTCTGTAGACGTCTTTTCGCGAAGGTGTAAAGCAGCGCGCATTGCCCCTAGTAGACTCCAGCAAGGACCTTTCGATAGTACTTTTTCTATAGATTACGTAGCGCTAAAAAGTAGTCACAGTCCAATCTTTCCAATGGAGGTAGAAAGGCTGATAAATCGTTAAAAAAATCCTGTTGTCCCAAATTCTACTCGTCGCAACCCTAGAATACGAGGCTATCTTGCTAAGCAGATGTGAGTCATGTAATCACCAGGTCGGATAACCCTATGACACTCGCATTGCGGATATTATGTTTATTTCGATATGATATTATATTTCGCCTCGCTCAATGACTCCACTGTATGAATATGTGCTTGCGTGTCACCCGAATCACCCGAACATCTCGGAAAATTTGTTCATAAGGGTTATCCGACCTGGTGATTACATAACTCACACCTGCTTAGCAAGATAGCCTCGTATTCTAGGTTGCGACGAGTAGAATTTGGGACAACAAGATTTTTTTTACGATTTACCAGCCTTTCTACCTCTATTGGAAAGATGCCTGTGACTACTTTTTAGCGCTACGTAATCTATAGAAAAAGTACTATCGAAAGGTCCTTGCTGGAGTCTACTAGGGGCAATGCGCGCTGCTTTACACCTTCGCGAAAAGACGTCTACAGAAAGATTTGAGAATATTGAAATTGGAATATCAAGGATACGCTGTATATCGAAAGACTTGCCTTAATGAACTTCGCACAAAGCTTTTTCGGATTCAGAATATGTTCATTCCGAAGGAAGTTACGGCGAGTAGAATTTAGAAACGCGTGATTTTTTCCAAAATTCACCAACGCTTCTATCTCTTTTGGAAGGCAGTCTGCAGCTACTTTTGAACGCACGTTAACCTACAAGGACAGTACTATCGAACAGTGCTTACTGGAATCTTTTATGTTACACCGCTGCGTTACATCCTTGCGAAAGGACCTCCACAGAAAAAATTCGAAAAAAGTGGAAATGGACCATCGAGAGCATACTGTATATCAAAATATTTGCCTCGACGGTCTGAACACAATCAGGGCCCGGCACCAGACCGTTTCTAGGCTTTTTGAAAACGAAGTCCCCCTTGATTTTCGAAAATTTTACGAAGTCCCCTTTGTCCCCTGCTGTACCCCCCCCCCCCCCTTTGAATGTCATTGGATCAGGTCGTGAACCGTCTACCGTAGCTCCAGAAAATGGAGGTACCGCTTAAAATTATTATGATATTCGACATCAGTGAGTCGAACACCTTGCCTCCAACATCTAGGCTTTGAAATTTTAGAACCTGGATACGAAATAGCGCCAACTTTGTAAATTCTCGAAAAGAAAGCGCATACTGGCTAATTACAACCTGTTCATAATGAACACGAGACCAATCAAACACATCCACATAAGTCTGTTTTCTCAGCAACCTGTTAGCGGATACAAGATAACTGACCGTAACTAGCTCCAAAATCAACTCATTCTTGTTGTATCAATCTTCATGAAACGAGCGCAATTCACGAAGATTTTCAAACTCATGCGACAAAGTGTCACAAGTTGTATGATTTTCCAGAAAATAATCTTGCTCTTTGAGAATATCCAGAAAATGAGTTGCTTCTCGTGGCCCAAGAATGCGAACAAATTGGAGGAAATTTGCAGTATTAAAGTTTTCAACACCATCAAACAGAAACCATGTAGAAACAAAATGAAGAAGTTCGTGAAAATCTTGCTCATCTGCATCGAGCTCACTTCATTGACACGATCAATGAGCTCTCGAATAAGCACGCTGCTTAGCTCTTCCTGTCTAAAAGTTTGATTTCAAGTGTGCCAAACAGTTCTCATAGACATATTTCGTAAAAAAATCAAAATTAGAAAGATATATTTTGTAAAAGAACCAAAATTGGAAACTTCAAAACTCACCATGGATTCTACAGATAAAGCTGTTTCAAAAGAAGTTATAGCCAAATCCCGCAAGTCCCGCAAATCCCGCGAATCCCGCAAACATCGTGAATCCCGAAAATCCCGCAATTTTGGACAAATTCCACGGTCACAACTGTAGGCACACAAGATTATTGTTGCACAGCACACGTAGTAGCTACATTGCGGCGTTTTCTGTAACTTGAAAATCGAGTTTTGTGGTGGAAAAGCGCGGAAACCCTATGGTGAGGTTGGATTCTGTTTGTCAATATCAGCGATTATGCAGAGTATGTAGAAGTGCTCCTCACCTTATCTATTAAAAAGGCTCAGTGTATTCCAGGATTGTCATTTGAAATGAATACGAGGTTGAAAACTTTTCAAACCAGCTGTTTGTTGACGCAGTTTGACTTTTGGTGCCTTTGATGAAAAATGCAATGATCATCTTTCTTTGAGTAGGGTGACAGGTCGCAGGTGTTGCAAATCTTTCACGAAACTCTAAAACCTGTAACTCTAAAAAAATTGAGAGTCAAGGAATGCGATAATGTTTGAAAGAACAAGTTTCTTTATAAGTTTGTCCAGCTTTCAAAAGGGCCTTTTCAAATTTTTTCATTTTTCTCCATTCGAAATCAACGGGATTGGAGGCCGTTTTGAAGAGTTATGGTAGGCTTACATACGCACAGCTTACACTTCAAGTTTCAATGTATAATATACGTAACAGATAAAAGTTTCTTCTCTATTTTTAATGATTATCGCGTCCACTCGTCTTCACAATCATCAAAATCTTTTGAAAGCACAACGATAATATGCATTTTCGCTTAAGCTGTTCGGCAGTTATCGCTTAATAGGCTTTTTGAATCGAAAATAAACCTCGAAGCATAGCAACGCTGTCATATCTCAAATTTTATTACTATTTTAGTGACATTTGTTAATGGCAAGACGTGCATTCATTTGAACAACGAAGTAAGTAGTGCAAATCTGAAGAAATGCCTTTATCTAGACAGCGAAGTAGTACAAGTCAGAAAGGTAAGCCTAATGATGAGACACAGGATTTCAAATGGAGATATTCAGGTCGTTGCGTATGGACATTCGCAAGTGTGTTTGCTGCAAATAGTTATGCACTAGATTGTTTCGGAACTTTGCCCACTCCTTTCTTTGGCGCAGCTCCTTTTTAGAGATTTCGAACCATGTTACATTCAGAGAAAAAAGGTATGCACGCTTTTTCCATGCTGTCTCTGAATCGCTGAGAACTCCCTTTACAAAAACCAAATCCAAGATGTTCTGAAGAAAATGCTTTCTTACTGTCTGCTATTTCCATTTGAAAACTTCTTTTCCTTTGTTGAACAAGTGTTGACTTTTGACAGTCGGAATGGGGCCTACACGATATTCTCAAAAGCAAGGCCAAAATCTGTTTCTTTTTTCAGTCGATAAAATTTGTAGCTCTTTCTGGCCGTAAGTTTCTTGAAATTTTTGATCGTTTACGGCAAGCGGATACGTCTGTCTGTCCATCAATCCATATGGGATGTCCCTTTTGTCGATTTAGAAATAATTTGAGGAATTAAGTAGTGTTCGCGCATCGCTGAGCCTTTTGTGCAGCTTGTTGCCTCTGTGATAACCAGAAACTGCCTGATTAGACAAGAAAGGGAGCATCAAATTATTGCATGTACAGTCTGTGTGTTTTACATACATACAACTTTTGTTCGTTCTTTGTTGCATGATTTCTCAATAAAAATCAACTGCACCATTTCGTTATCAAATCTCCTCAAACGAAGCAGACCATTTTTTTGACTTCTCTTTGCAGTGACAGCATTCATCTATGTAGAAACTTTGTCAATAACATTTTTATAAGAATTTGGCAAACTGTCAAAAACGCCTGTAATCATTCATAGCCAAATGGCAAAAAAAGCTACTAATCATAAATTGGACTTTCATTAATTCTAGACCGCTAAGGTTTGATTTCCGAGCGAGCTTGACAGAAGAGGCATTAATCGACTCGACTTCGTTAGTCATCTATAATATCAGGTTGTCCGAAAAATGAAGTCGCATAGCATCCTACCGCGACAGAATGACAAAAAACAGTGAATGGAGTATCATTTAATAGAGCAAAGCAAGCTCTACAAGACAGTTTACAAAACTTAGCGGAAATCGTGCTCCACCTGAAGTTCGAATCCAAAACGTAAAAAACTTTAGATGCCCGAAAAATCGCATCTTCGTTCATAGACGTCTTATGGGTCTCCAATTTGCACAGGCATGCACTCTCCACACTAGGCATTCATCTGTATAGTTTGTGATGATTTTCCATCGCTACAGTACGACAAGCAAAAATAGGTCAAAAGTGCGAATATGTCGCGTTTTCGGGTTTTTCGCAAACAATTTGCTTTTTCTCGAACTACCGCTTGTCTCAAGCTGAAAATTCATGGTTATACTTCTAAAAGTTCACATTATAGAATTCACCCATGTGAGAAGCTCAGGATTGCTTTGGCGAAAATAAGCCGAATTTCGTTTCCTCAATTTTCGGCCATGGAAAGGCTGCGAAAATGTGCATACGAGTGTCTCATATAGTGAGTCCATGCGTGAGCAAAGGAATTCCCAAGACTTTTCTAAACGGAGATACGATTTTTTACGTGTTTTTAGATCCTTAGTGCCTTATGAAGTTTGGTTCCTAACTTCAATCAAATCAAACCTGGCGCAAAGGTTCGAGCTTCCTCTTGTAGAGCTTGCTCTGATCTGTTGGTTGATACCCAACATTGCGCACCCTGCTGCGATATTGCACCTCAAAACACGATGCACGACATTATTTTCCCGATCTTATATATAAAGCTGAATGTTTGTACGTATTAGGTTGAACCGAAAGTTCTGTCGCACCATTTTCATAAATCATAACTTCTTTCCGTCACGACGATTTTGCGCAATTTCAAATTCATTTCGTCTAAAGCGTAAAGCATGTAGTTTCCAAAACTACCCTAGTGGCTTCCCAATATGCTCAGATTGCAGAGATAAAAATGAAAGAATGAGATCATCCGAAATTCGGAATTTTTAAGCAAAAATTCTAAAAATTCAGAAACTGTGCGATAAAATCCAGAATAGCCATCATCCTAAGTTTTCTTATATTTTATTACTAACTGAGTCAAGTTTGTGCTGATCGAGCTTTTTTTTCAGAAGTTATGATTTTTTGAAAAGAAGATGCCGAAAAATCAGTTTCCTAAGAATTCTTAAAGGCAGCGTCCAGGCAGATCTGGACCTGTGGGACTTTTACGTGGAAAGTACTTTTGGGGCCCTAACTAAGGCACAGCCCAAGCGGCAGCTCAGGTAGTGCTTTAATGGCTGGGATATTCCCCTCGAAACTGGCCCCGCGAACGTATTCGCATGAATTCATGGCAGTTTCGCGCCAGGATCTACGCTTTGCGCCATGAATCCATGCGAAACACGGTAGGGGGTCCAGTTTCGAGGGGAATATCTCAGGCGTAAGGGCACTACCTGAGCTGCCGGTTAAGCAGTGGCTCAGTTAGGGCCCCAAAAGTACTTTCCACGTAAAATCCCCATAGGTCCAGACTTGCCTGGACGCTGCCTTTAAGAAATCGATCTTTCGGCATTTTTTTCCAAAAATCATAACTTTTGAAAGAAGACCTCGATAAGCACAAACTTGACTCAGTTAGTAATAAAATATAAGAAAACTTACAAGGAAAGGATACTCGGTCACCGTGGCCATTTGGAGTGCGATGTATACTGTAAGATGGACCTCGAGGGAAAGAAGTTATGATTCTTTGAAAATGGTGCGACAGAACTTTCGGTTCAACTTAATATGGCTGTCTGTATGTACCAGTGGCGTACCGAGGGCCCCCCCCCCCCGAGAATGGGTCGAGAAATTTTTGAAAGTTACTTACATTTATTATAAAAATGTGCAGGGGACTTATTTTTACTTGTAAATAATGAAAATAATTTTTGAAAATTTTTGAAAATTCAAATTAGCCTTGTAAAAAAATTTTCTCGGGGCGGTCAGGGGCCCGGAGAGATTTTGAGAAGCTCTCAAAAAAATTTTCGGAGTGCGTGGTGACGCCACGCCCCCTCAATAGAAAATTTTTTTGTCCCTCGCCCCGAGCCGAAATCCTTGGCACGCCACTGGTATGTACGTCTGTTCCGAATGAAATCCTTATTTCTAAATCGATCCGAACCAAACTTTGCACACATATACGTCGGCGTAGTGGGTGTCATAGGCTACTTTTCGTCATTGACCGATATCGATTTTATCGATTTTTATCGATTTTTTTTGTAAAGTTTGAACTGCGGGACTGGGAGTTGGCGCAGGAGGGTAACCGAGCATGCTGATCTTATATATAAAGCTGAATGTCTGCTTGTCTGTCTGTCTGTATGTATGTATGTATGTATGTATGTCTGTGCGTAGTATGTTCCGAATAGAAAATTCCATTTCTGAACCGATCGGGAACAAACCTAGCACACATACACTTCGGGCCCCGGCGGGTGTCATAGTCCACTTTTCGTTATCGATCAATGTCGATTTTATCGATTTTTTTGTTCGGAACATACGGCGGAGCCGGGTAAGCCAGCTAGTTACGAATACAATAATAGTTTTTGGAATTATACAATAGTTTTATCGATTTTATCGATTTTTTGTAAATTTTGAGTCAGGGCTGGGAGTTCGCACAGGGGATAATCGAGCATGCTAATTACGAATACAATATTAGTTTTTGGAATTATCTAATAGTTTTATCGATTTTATCGGTTTTTTGTAAATTTTGAGTCAGGGCTGGGAGTTCGCACAGGGATAAGTGAGCATGCTGATAACCAACACAGCGGGAATGGGGAGTTGGAGTTGGTATGTAGAAGAAGAGGGCAGAGGGGAGGGTTGTACAGGGATAAGGGTGGATGTATCATAGCGTTTTGACAGGGCCGGGCGGAGCCGGGAAAGCCGGCTAGTATACTAGGAAACACAGCAGCTCGGATCAGCTTAAGCGGTACGCGCGGTTTTGAAAGGCAGCAAAAGCATGTAACAAGAAGGAGATTTCAGTCAGAACTTATAAGAGCGCAAAAGGCTTATGTTGAAGATGAAAATTGCAACTTGGAGAGCTGCAAAGTTTTCTATATAGCGACTCTATCCTCTACCAATCGGTTTATGAGATTTCCTGTCACATAACTAATATCTTATTCTGCCATTCTTTTCACGTACTAGGCGCTGAAGTGTTTCAGAGCAAATTGTATCTGCTTATGATTGCCGTCCAAACACTAGTGGTTCTTCGGTAATCATTATGTAGAGCTTGCTTTACCCTTTACCCTATACCCTTACCTCAAATCGTACCCTCAGGGCTCTGCTAGAAAAACGAACCGTTTTATTGAGAACTAGCTAGTATGCTCTGCTTTGTGCACCTGGGTTTTTGTGGTCAACAAAAAGCGAGATTGATACACAACTCTAAGGGCTTAACCTACTGCGTTTCGGCCCTCTCTGTTTTTCGTGCAGGACAGATATCTCTTGATTGCATCCTTGAACTACCGCATTTCCCTATTGTAGAATAAAAATAAGTTCTACCGTAATTGTTTGCACGAAAGTTGGAACTGGTTTGATAATAATTGATAAGAGTTCGTTTTTCTTCAAAATCGATAAATAATTAGAAGAAGCCGGAATTTTGCCAGTGGACCGTTGTCAAAAGCATATTTGTGCAAAGCACTGATTGATTCATGATTGTGATTTCTTTTCACACACAAAAGTTTCCATGAAGAGCACATTAACTAAAATACCAACATCCGCTTCATATATGTGTAGAGAACGGTTTACTTTTTGGTCAACCTAATAGTTTCTTAAGAATTATACACTAAGGGCCGCATGCACTAACATCCCCACGGGGAGGGGATCGCAGCTTAAAAGAAAGCTTTATATTTCGAAACTCCAGATACCTGGATTTCACGTTGTATACTCATCCGTAAGTATTCCTACTACCCTTCACTATGAACATGTTGAAGAGGAGCGAGAAGCTGTACGAACCGCATTTTCCAGCTTTTGTATGATCCCTGATGATCCCCGGCGCTTTTCTTTAAAGTCGTTTTTCTTTCTCCGAAGTTAACGAAAACTTTCCAAAGTTGTACTGAACATCTAACATAACAGTGCTAAGCATGTTGCTGATGAGAACAAATGAGTTTTTGAAAAGTCGAATTTTTTGGTAAACCTCAATTTTCGACCTGTGGATCATCGAAAATTTCATGCCTTCAAAACATCATTTGTTCTTATCAGCAACATGCTTAGCACTGTCGGGTTAGATAATCTGCTCAACTTTGGAGCTTTTTTGTTAACTTCGGAGAAAGAAAAATGACTTTCAAGAAAAGCGCCGGGGATCATCAGGGATCATGCAAAAATGCGGTTCGTACAGCTTCTCGCTCCTGTTCAACATGTTCATAGTGAAGTGTAGTAGGAATACTTACGGATTGGTACACAACGTGAAATCCAGGTATCTGGAGTTTCGAAATATAAAGCTTTCTTTTAAGCTGCGATCCCCTCCCCGCGGGGATGTTAGTGCATGCGGCCCTAAGATGTACACTGCAGACACGGAACCCTTGGATTGTTTATCTTTGAAGGCAGTCCCAGCAGATTCGCGTCCTGGGTGATATAGCTGTGGCGGGGTTCCTAGTCACCCCACTAAATTCTAGGCGGCCTAGTCGGGTGGTAGTCCACCGCGCCGAGAAATCAGTTCCCGAACTGCCGCGCGCAACCCCAAACGGCGCGCTCGAACGGCTTTGCTTGTCTGTTCGGCGGGGATTTCAGACCGCTCCCGCATTGTGTGCGCTACCAAAAGCATAAATTAGCGGCGACAGGGTCTTCTTGTCGGAGCCTCCCAACTTTCTACTGAATGTCTCTTCCAAGCTGCTTTTTTGGAATTGGGTAAAGGCCCCAAAATCGCGTTTCACGCCGTTCAGTGTTCAAATTCGGGTTCTACGTGTCGAAAAGGCCTAAAACATGCAGAAAGGTGGAAATGCAAAATCTAACGGAACACTCCTTTAAAGGCAGCGTCCCGCCAAAGTGGAGGTGTCGGGTTTCTGTAGCGATGCTAAAGTAAACCTCCTACGTAAGCGATGACTGAAGTTCAGTGCGAAAAAGGGGTCCACCAAGCTCGAAATCTGCCCTAAAAGTGGCCCGGATCTACGGTAGGCTTGGGCGAGTACGAGATGCATGCAAGGTAGAGACGCAGGGTTCTGAGCGATGACTGAAATTCGGGACCCTGCACACATAACTTGTGCGCTAAGCCTGCTCTGGCCTTGCATCGAAATCGCTGTGCGTACCATTCGAGCCTATCGCAAGATCCGGGCCACTTTCCAAGCCATTTCAGGCTTGGTAGATCTTTTTCGCCCCGAATTTCAGTCATCGCTTAGGTAGGGGTCTAATTTAACATCGCCACAAAAACCCGGCACTTTTTGCCGGGACGCTGCCTTTAAACCTGAAGAAACTTACATGAGCTCTGTGATGTCTACAAGCTTTACGTAATCCATACTTCATATATATCTGAAGCAGTTTTAGTGTACATGTTTACACTTAAGTCTGGATGCAGATAAACAAAGTAATTTGAGACATTTTTTTTTGAAGTCAAAAATTGAATGAGTGCCATTCTAGCAATATTCATAACTAACTTTGTAAGTATGTATCGTTTTCAATAAACGAATCTCACACCATGCGTGCTACTTGACGGCTAAACTAAATTAAAAGCAGCTCAATTTCAGTGAATTCTCCTTTTCATCCTCTTTTTTGATTTGAATGGTATGTATTAGTTAGGGTACACATTTCACAGTTCGTTCCACTGAGAAAGTGTTACTGAAAAACCACTAGTACGGAATCATCTGTTGCCGGGCATAATGTGCAGGCACACACAATAAGTTACAAACGGCTTGAGAATATTTCCTTCAGTACGCTTCATGTTCAAAAAACATTCAGGAGCACACGATAGCAGAACACTTAAACGAAATGTAATTTGCTGATGATGTCTGACAACAATTGCCTCGTATGGCTTTCTGAATCAGAAAATCTACTGGGTGCGTAGCAACGCAGTCATATCTCAACATTTATTTGAATCTCACTGGCAGTTAGTAAGTGTGCAATATGTGTCTTAACTGATAGAAAGAACTATGGGATTGTGAAAGAAATAGGAGGAAATGACGAAAAACTACAAAAGTCAATTTGTCGTGCACGCATAGCTTTAAGCGCACTGTATTTAAAGTGAAAGGTAATTGAAATGGCCCTCGAGCACACCTTCGATAGTCTAGAGATAGGGCCGGGCCTCTGTTGTGAAGGATGTTTGCATATCTGCTCCCCATAAAAAAATGAAGGTGGTCTGCATATCTTCTCCCCATGAAAAGTGAAGATTTGTTTATAAAAAGTCGGAAATGGTAAAAAGATGCAACACGGTTAGCAAAAACAAAAGAAACCCTTGGAAACGGATAAAATCGCTGCAATGAGTGTAATCTTTCATTTGGCAGCATTTCGAATCGCAGGTTTTCAAACTAGGACCAGGCTATCCACAATGCGGTGGGGGGAGTGGGGACAAGAAAGAGCTAATTTATTCTCTGTATGTTTTGAAAACAACATGTTCTGGATGTGGTAATCATCAAAAACAAGATCAACAAGTAAACGAAAACGCAAAGTTTTGTTTCTACTAAGTTGTAAGTTGTTTTGTTTCTACTAAGTTGTTACTAAGCTGTTTCTACTTCTATTCTGCTTGTCAAAGCGAATCAGTTCTTGATGCCTCCTTCAAATTTTTACCTCTCTCTATTAGTTTCCGTTTTTGGTGACCAGTTTTATTCTGCTCATAATGAGCAAGATGCCCCTAAACGTGGAAGAAATGGGTGCTTATTAACCTTTTAAAGAGCTTATCAAATGTTTCACCACAATTAAAGAAGTAAGCCTTGTGACGTTGTCTGGGTTCTAGACTGAAGCAAGATCTGTGAAACGCACGAGTAAACGTGAAAAAAAAACTGAACTAAAAAAGAACGAGCGATTTTCGAAAGCACGATTTTTGCCAGATTTGTCGCTCAAATCAAACTATGGAGTTGTGACGTTGTTGGCGTGAAAATAGAGCTCAAGAGCTTGAATAGGATAAGCAGTTTGCTAAGATTGGGTTCCGAAAGACGGAGAAAATGTACCAGAGCCAAGTGCCTCGTGCACCGCGTTTGGGGTAGCGAGGTAGCGCGCAGCGCATGGAGACGCAGACAAGCAGAGGAGAAAGACCAGCGCCGACGGGACATTTGACTGTGGTTAGATCTACGCGGGCTCTTAACGAAACAATGCAACATTATGTACCATCCTGATCGTCACGACACGACTAGGAGCAATGACAACGTTGCCGGCGTTAGAAATCATTCCTTAACGAAATACCACTCCCGCGATCTTTATCTTTTTGGTGAACTTCAACAGCTTTCATGAGCCTTTGCAACTCAATCGCAAACATAAAGGAGGTTAACTGACAAGTATTGTCCCGAATTTTATGGAAATTTTTTCAAAACGTCGCTTGTAGCACAAGAAAGACTATAAAATGCAGTTTTTCGATTTTGCTGGGATGTTATTGAGATATTAATCACCATACTTGCTTCAATCGCATTCATTCCGATTTATTTATAACTAGCTGATGACCCCGTCTCGCCCGAGACTTTTAGTTCAACCAAGATGGGGTAGGGGAACGAAATCCGCCAGTCTGAAACATCTCCGCGAACTACTGCTCCTGCAACCACAAACAACAATATTTCAAAAGGACCAGTTGCCAGCAAAGGCGGGCTCAAACTGGCGGAGTTCGTTCTCCTATCCACCAAAATGTCATCGGCTCCCAGATTCGTGTAGAGGAGGGTTGCACACTTCCTTGACTTTCAGGACAAACTTGTTAAACCTCCACGTTTTAGCACTGTATTTCGTTTCTCGTTGAGCTTTCCTTAAAACCGCAGCCCGCCCCCATACGAATCTGGAAACTGATCATACTTACACTTTCTAACTTCTACAATGCGCAAAAAGCGCTTTGAGACGAACCCGCCGCATCCTGTCGACCTCGAGATCAGAATGAACTTTACTACTCCTACTTACATGTTTATTGGAAAATGATTGGTTGGAGCACGTCTAACTCTCATTTTCCCAGATTCAAGTAAACAAATCAATAAATCAATAGAAGGACCAAACGAATCGCCTCAAAAAGTAGCAATAAACCACCGCCTGGGTCGAAAACATATGTGTGCGAAGTTTCAACTCAATCGGTTCAATGGCTGGCGTTTCTATAACGAACGAACAACTAAACGAACATCCTCACAGACATTGAGTTTTATATATATATATATATAGATAAAGAGGCTTTGCCCTGAATGACTTCTGTTGGTTTTCTGGTAGGTCGTGTTCTCATGTATCGCTTAGAGTGAAAGTCACCAGAGTGCACTTTATGTATCGATGGTATGCGCTCGAGACTTCAGCCTGATTTGTGATATCTTCCATTAAAATCCGGTTTTGATTTTGAAGTCATGTCAGAATGCTTTGGTTACCGCACTAACACTGGTTTTAAAAAGCAAAAAATTCTTGTATATGGTCTTGAGTTGTACTATTGGTTTTGAAAAGCTCAAAAATTCAACGTATCATAACTATTAGGTTGTTCCATAAGTTCGTAGCGTTTTTATTTTCCTACTCATATCTTTGAGGAGCAGTTGATTTGCGGCGGAATGCATATATCGTTTGGAAGGGCTGATTGTGCTTTTTGAAATACATCTACTGATTTCGGTGGAAAGCTGATTCACTCGGATCTCGCAGCTTCCAAAAATGGAAATTTTGAAAGGCAAAAAGGAGCAATTTCGGCATTTGCTCCTCTTTCGTTATGAAAAGAAGCGTTTTTGCACAGATTTTTGTGTCGATTATGTAACGTGGCGTTTGTTCATCAATATAAGACAAAAAAAGAATTGGATTGGTACAAAAGAGCAGGAGCTGACAAGGAAACGATACTCGGTGTCCGTGGCTTTTTGAGATGAGTTGTACACCATTAAACTCATCTTGGAACGCTGATTCCGAATCTGGAATCCGTTTCTGCTAATCGCTTGAAAGATGTTGTAAAGGATTGTGTGGGCTTTGTCTGTCTACTGAAATTGTTCAAAGCTGCAACAGCGACGGTGCGGTGTGGTCTAGTGGTTAGCGCGATAGGCTCGTGAGTTGATGCATGTGTAGGTTCGAATCCTTTTGTGTTTTTCAGTTTTGCGTTGCCTCAATAAACCTTTTTTCGCATCTTCGAGCTAACTGAACGCCCTTACTCTTCAAAAATGTGGAAATTTGGAAATTTACTATATGCGTTAAAATGTATCCAACGACCATAATTCGAGTGAATCTCGAACAACTTTAATTGAGGTAGTCAAAATAAAAAACACAAAAGGATTTGAACCTACACCTGTATCAAGTTATGAGGCTATCACACTAATCACTAGACAATAACATGGCGCCGGTAGAGGCCGTTCTGGTGATCATACCCTTGGGCGGATAAAGTTAGCTCGAAATTCCTCCATAACTTCCTTCAGAGAAACGATTAGCAGAAACGGAAGCCAGATTCGGAATCAGCGTTCGAAGGCGAGTGTAATGGTATACATCTCTTCTCAAAAAGCCACGGACATTGAGTATCGTTCTCTTGTGAGCAGGATGTCCCTGAACAAGACTTTTCGGGGTACGGGCAGGACGTCCTGCACTGAATATTGCTGGACAAGTAGGCGACGGTCAACCACGCCATAAGCAATCCAAATGCACGGTTTAAACTAAGTCCTACGCAGAAAAAGCCTAAAAAACAAATCCAGTGAGTTTTTCTGCATGACGAAACATGGCCTTATACGGCAAACGTCGTCAAAACTCTCCTGCACGACTCGAGTGGAAGGTACTTCAGTACCCAAAATACTCTCCAAACCTCGCTCTATCAAATTATCATTTGCTCCGCTCTCTGGCAAACCTCATGAATTGTGCATGTCTCGATTTCAGTAAGCAACTTGAGCGCTGGTTAGATGACTTTCTTGGGACCCGGCGCGCTGCCGTTTGAAAAATTGAGGTTGAGAAGCTAACAAGAATGTGCCAAAAGGTTATGCGCTACAACCAGAATTATAATTTTGAGTGATTTTTACAGTGAATTGATGATTTTGTTGGTTTATAAAAACGCTACGAGCTCATGGAACGACCTAATACACTACGCTTAAAAGGCTGAAATGACAATAGATCCTTTCAAAAGCAAAAACAGTCACAGTAAATTTTTTCTGTTCTACTATGCTGGCCATCGAATTACTTTTGAGAAAATGGAAGAAGTTTGCATAGTTTACACATGTCTCGAAGTATAAAAAAATGGTAAGATGATTTATCCTGGAAATTCCTGGAAAATCTTTTCTTACACAGAATGCTGTTCCTTGAATTCTTGTTTGAGGCCGAATGGTACCGTCAAATGTTGTGACCAAGAGCTTGTTAAGTTAACAATTTCTGAAAATTTTACATAATTTTACGAAGGTTCCTGCAGCTTACCTTCTTGCGCCGCCAATTTGGAGTGCAGAATATAGAATTTTCGAGTCGCTCCCCTTAACATAGTCATGAATAAACAGTATTCTTTATATCAATAATGGATTGTAAATTGTTATATCGTTGGTGCTTCTAATCCTCTTTTGAAATCATAGGTGCGAAGGAAGCCAGGCCCTCTCCAGATGAAGGAGGTATCCGCTACTCCCATCCTTGTAGTGTGAAGAGATAAGTGAGCCCTGAAAGAAATGCCCTAACAAGCTACATACCATCTGGAAGCTGATGCCCTAGAGAATCGAATAACCGTTGATTTTTTTTAGTATTTGCCGGGAAGTATAGCGATTTTATTTAAAATGTCAATTGATCTAGCATGCTAACTTTCTGCTCTCTTATCGCAATGAAGATGAAAGTTACGAGGGTCTAAATTTATTGACGAAGAATTGCTCTGTAATCTAAAAAGATAATCAGGTGTAGTTATGTGTTCGTTGGGCAAAAATTTGCTGCTAATAATGGACATAATTTTAGATAAAATGCAGAATATCTCTCGGTAGAGTAGGACTAAAAGAAAGCCGATGGTTTACGTTGAATCCCTGTTTTCTAAGCTTTTAAATGGCTATATAGAGTTTTTTAACCCCATATTCTATACCAGTCTGATTGTCCGGCTTCGCCGGACCCTCAGACTTCTTTAGTAGTACACAAAAAATTATTTAACAAATGTTTTATGCTTACAAAGGATCACATCAACGTAGAAGACGCTATTTCCTCAATATACCGAACAAATGAAATGACAAAATATTAGATAGCTACTAAAATTTGAAGAATTCATGACATTTGTAAATGCAACTTGGTGTGAAGCGTTTTCAGATAATGTCCATTCCCTCAGCCTTATAAGTTGGTGTGACAACACCATGTGTTATTCGTTAAAATCATGTAGCAATCTTCCACCTGAAAATTTCGAATTTCTCATGTGGCATTGTACAAAAAGCCCATAATTGTATTGATCCTCCATAAAACACTCTAATGAAGGAAAAGATAGCGCTCTTACCGATAGTGTAGTTGCAGGTACTCTCTGTGCAAGCAATGCATTTACACATTATTCGTTTCTTACTGAATGCAATTATAAAAAGCTTACACGAAAAGTTTAGACTGAAAGCGCTTCGAAATACGCTCATTTTTGTCTGCAAAATACGTATACTCAAACACTACAACGAATCAACATTATGCGCTTACTATAGCCGTCCACTCCACTAAGTATCTTTAACTTAGACACAAAGTACCATATGAGACCAATAAAGTGATATGTTTTTCAAAATCATTAGGTTCTAGAATCAATTTTAACTCATCAGTGACCATTACTCATAGTTACATTGTTTCCCTTGTTTTACCTATTCAGTTCTGCACTTCGCTCTTTGGCCATTGCTCAGCTCTGTTATCAATCAAAACAGTGGTATGAACTTTACACTAAAAACACTCTTGGCTTTCAGGCTGGACTCTATGTTCGCTTACTTGTTGCTACTGTGACTGCTAAGAGTCGTAATAAACATACATTCGGCTGGCTATTAGCTTAAAGAAAACTTTGTTATAACGATAAAATCCTGACATTCACGGCACTTTTATTGTACGTAATTCTCGCATAAGTTTAGTTTAGTTAGTTAGTTAGTTTAGTTTCAAAATTTAGTATCGTTTAGTATCCTTCACTAAGTGCGTTTCCAATCGCGTGAGTAAAGGGCTGGTTACTTTCAATATTTCTTTTCAAGAACCTCTTCCTCTTAAGTTCAACAGAAACCGCATGTTGCAAGTTAGATTGATTTCACATTCTTTCAAACAACTGTTAACTAATGGTTTTGAAGACATAAGCGTCTTTCCCATCTTGTTAGATACCAAGAAGATCTTTTTGTTAGAAATTTGTGACGTTGCGTCTATATCTGCTCAGTCATCTCTTAAAGCAGTACCTCTTCATAGACGATGTTTCTTACTGCTCTTACAGGAGTACATACTTTCAAACCTTCCGGAGATTTGACTCGGGAGAAGGCGACGTAGAGTTGCCCATGGGTGAATACGTCTTCGGGGAGGTATACACCGACTTTGGTGAACGTCTGCCCCTGTGCTTTATTTATCGTCATAGCGAAAGCAACCTTAACGGGAAATTGCCGCCTTCTCAACCGAAAAGGTAACTGCTTGTCGTAGTAATTGTCGATTTTTGATACTAGGGCTAGCTGGTCCTTACGCTCCCCGCAGATAAACCGGCAACCTAAGACGAAACGTCTTAAAGTCTCAATTATTAACCGTGTCCCGTTACAAAGGCCGTTGGTAACGTCAAGATTGCGTAGAAGCATAATTATAGCGCCCCTCTTCAACCTCAGCTCATGTGACGGCATACCGGATGGCTCTAGCGTGTTTAGATATTCAACCGGGTAAGATTCGGAGTCTCCGGCATGAAGTATAGCATCATCTATGCTTCTGTAAAGTCTCTCTTCTTGTTCAGTCCCCACCCGCAAGCGCTGCATTACGTCTTCATTGAGTTGTTTTACATTTACGTTCTTTGGGGCCAAAATTGCTCTATCGTAAAGAGCTTCTTGCGCATCAATAACTTCGCCGAAAATTTCTGTGACGATGTTGCCGGTGCAAATGATATGTTCTTCTAAAGCAACACGTCCATCTGCGGTGCTATTGCGACCATTTCCCAATTCTAAGAGAAACTCGTGCCAGTCATTTCCTGCGTTTTGAGCGCGCATGTTTCTTCGGAGGCGATAAATCTCAAATAGCTGCCACAAAGATGATCTGGTGACGCATGCCGCAACAACGTCTTCCCGCTGGCCATGTTCAACGACTGGCAAAACTTGGCGGAAGTCCCCACCTACAATAAATAGTTTTCCACCGAACGGTTTATCATTTTGCATGACATCACGAAGTAGGGCGTCAACGGTTTCAAGCGAGCATTTGGGAGCCATAGATATTTCGTCCCAAATGATGACGTCAGTGCTTGCTAGATCGCGGGCCTCTTTCTGTTGCCTTCTTAGAGGCGACGAACGATTGCCGTCAGCCATGTTAAGCTTGATCGCCGAGACTGCGGTTCGTCCGCCAGGAAGAAGATTAGCGGCTATGCCAGTCCAGGCTACACAAAGCACCCGACGGCGCTGCGCTACGACTAAATTGTAAAGAACTGTGTATATGCTGCTGCTTGAGGAGGACAGACATAGCGTGTGTCCAAATGCTGTTTAATTTCATCGACAGCGGAACCATCATCACCGCCTTCAATCGTAATTCGAGCTCGATCAGGTCCCTTGTATATGTACTTATAGAGATACTTCACTGCAGATATCGTTCCACATATCTCGAGATTTATGTGACACTGGAATTTTGTGATGAGATACGGATTTGTTGGGACGACCCACTCATCACCGTAGGCAACGCCATTGATAACAACACGGGAGCGGTTTCTCCTCCTGTATTTCGGGTAACCATCGAGCTCCAGAGAAGTCCTGTCGCGTAACTGCTTTGGGAAATGTTTTGAACATGACCATTCCGCATACAGGGTGAATTAGGATCTTCAAGACCACATTTTTTGTGGATCATAAAGCTGGTGACAGCAGCAAATGCTTGCGGCTCTTCCTTTGGGCAGGGTATTTCCGCACACACCGCACTATCAACGTCAGTCGCCGTTTCTGCTTTCCATCCGTTCTTCATAATGATAAGCATATGGCAGTGCGGTAGGCCTCTTTTCTGAAACTCGATGACGTAAACGTATGCCTGTACCTCTCCAAGAAGGTGATTTTTGAATAGAGCCTCACAAAGTTGCCTTAATTTTCCATAAAAAACTCTTGCGGTTAGATCCGGTCTGTCGGTAGCACTTTGCCCCTCGTAAAGGTTCTCCTGGATTTCTCGCCACTGCGGGTTACAGGTCATAGTGAGGAAGTACGTCGGCTTCCCAAATCGGGCTACAATCGCCATGGCGTCCTGGTGCGATTGCTGCATCGCTCTTGGACTACCAATATGCGATGAAGCCAGCACGATGCGCCTACCCGGAGGCCCGCTATTGTCATCTCCTGCCAAGTAGTCTTGCAGTCCTCTATATGAGTCTGCGCGAAGATCTACTTGATGTGTTCTTTGATAATTTAGTCGATTTTGCTCAATCTTGACGAAGGCATCGACTGCAAATTGTTGAAACAACTTTCTTGCGTTGAGAAGTAGGAGTAGTGTTTCATTTGCGTAATCCGTACTCCTCTGCGATCCGCTAGACTTAGATCCCACCCACCTCTACCTGTTGGGAACAAAAGTGGGTACGTGGGCGGATCACACCTTTTGTCGATATCGCTTACCAGAAGCCAAGTGGATTCGTTTGACGCGCAATTCTTAACGGATCCGCTCATATTTTTGTATAGTGAGCTTTCATGCTGGTAGCGAGCACTGTGCAAGATTTGGGCTCAGGACGTTGGCTGGAACACGCTCTACGAATTTCGTAGCGGACAGACACACACACGGACATACACACACAAAAAGACGTAAACATCCTTAGCCGCTTATTATAAGTCACCAGTGCTTCACCTCTGCTTCGCAGAGGCTCGCACTGGCTTTACTATCTGGGCCCTACTAATTCTCGCATAATGATGGCATTGGAACTCACCGAGCAATGCCGACTATCACGAACAAAATGTAAACGACTACTCATTCCGAAAGCTTTTTATGTAAAGTCGGTGATTTCGCATGGATGAGAATTTTTGCAGGAGAACAAACGCAATTTTTTACAGGTTTTTGATTTTCCTATGGTCTTGACAGTTGCAATAAGAACAGCAGTCACCGTGAGCTAGATCTTTGTGCAAAAATCTCGTCAAATGCTCTGGTAAAACCTTAGCAAATTGGCCATTTATGCAGCCAATACTTTTTGGCGCCGTTTTTCTAAAGTAATGGACTTTTGATCACTTTTTTGAGTCTAAGTTCATGGTTTGCGCTTTTACTTGACATAAACATCCACTAATTTGCAAAAAGTGGAATTACGGACCCAATTATGCGGCCCAAATGCAAAGTGGATCCGTTTGACGCGCAGTTTCTGAGTAATCCACTCAACGAATCTGCTCGTGCTTTTGCATGTTGGACTTTCATGCGGGTAGCATGCGCTGTGCAAAATTTGAGCCCAGGAGGTTGGCTGGAACACTCTCTACGAATTTCGTAACAGACACACACACACACACACACACACACACACACACACACACACACACACACACACACACACACACACACACACACACACACACACACACACACACACACACACACACACACACACACACACACACACACACACACACACACACACACACAAGTCACGTAAACATCCTTAGCCCGTTATTATAAGTTATGATAGCTATATAGCTATATAGATTGTGGGGTGCTTGCTCTACCCGCTCACCCATTGTATTGTATTTCATGGGTCACCGGAGCAAGCATGTTTTGAAGCTAGGAAGCACAATGCCCTAACAAGCTATTAGGTTGTCCCATAAGTCTTTTCACGCTTGACTTTTCAGCGACTTAAATCAGTGTTTCCTAAATCTTATATATAAAGCTGAATGTCTGTTTGTCTGTATGTCTGTCTGTGTGTACGTATGTTCCGAATAGAAAATTCCATTTCTGAACCGATCCGGACCAAACTTGGCACACATACACTACGGGCCCCGGCGGGTGTCATAGGCTACTTTTCGTCATCGATCGATATCGATTTTATCGATTTTTATCGATTTTTTTGCTGAGTTCACCTACGGGGCTGGGAGTTGGCCAGGGGGGGGGGTAATCGAGCATGGGGATTCCGAATACAATATTGGTTTTCAGGATTATCGATTACTTTTATCGATTTTATCGATTTTTTTGCAAAGTTTGAGCTACGGGGCTGGGAGTTCGCACAGTTCGCACAGGTAATCGAGCATGGGGATTCCGAATACAATATTGGTTTTCGGGATTATCGATTACTTTTATCGATTTTATCGATTTTTTTGCAAAGTTTGAGCTAGGGGGCTGGGAGTTGGCACAGGGGGGTAATCGAGCATGCTGATCATCCCCAAGGGGGGTGATCAGCATGCTCGATTACACCCCTGTGCCAAATTCCAGCCCTTAGCTCAAATTTGCAAAAAATCGATAAAATCGATAAAAGTGATGGACGATCTTGAAAACTAATATTGTATTCGTAATCTGCATGCTCGATTACCCCCTGTGCAAACTCCCAGCCCCGCAGGTCAAACTCAAAAAATCGATAAAATCGATAAAAGTAATGGACGATTCTGAAAACTAATATTGTATTCGGAATCCCCATGCTCACTTCCCCCCCCCCCCTGTGCCAACTCCTAGCCCTGTAGGTGAACTCTGCAAAAAAATCGATAAAAATCGGTAAAATCGACATCGATCGATAACGAAAAGTGGACTGTGACACCCGCCGGGGCCCGTAGTGTATGTGTGCCAAGTTTGGTCCGGATACGGCGGAGCCGGGTAAGCCAGCTAGTTCCTAATAAAATGCAAGATATTGTTCGACAGATCAAAGCAAGCTCTACAAGATGGCGGTCAAAAGTTCGCAACAAGTTCAATCCGCAACAAGTTCCGAGCCAAAATGGAAAAATTTCCAATTTTCCGAAAAAACGAAAATCATCATATCTCAGTACAAAACAACTCTGCAAATTTCCTACTTTCTCATGCATATACTCTCTTCATCTGATACTTATACATGCCCTTGCTGCATTTTTCTGATGGCTAGAAACCGAGAAAAGAATAATACTCAGAATTGCTGCCGCAAATTTGCAGCCTTCTAGGTGCTCTAGTTCTTGAGAACTATCGAATCGAAGGTCCGAATATGAAAAGACTTATGGGACAACCTAATATATACTGTTCGAAAGCTGAGATTAAGGAGAATCAAAGTGTACCGTCGACTTATTTCTATCTGTTCTTAGCAGTAACTCAGATAATCGCCGGGGGCAGGCGGTCTGCAAACTCGCGCTTTTCTGCAAACGGTCAGCAGAATTTTGGGGAGTGGCCAAACCTTCAGCTAGCGGTACCTCCGTCTTCTGCCAGCGGGCAGCAATAGCAAGCGCTCGTCAAATATTTTCTTTCAGCGAGCGCGGGCCAAACTTTCAGCAGACGCTTGAACTCTTTTTACGCAGTTTCGCTCGTGCAAGGGTAGCACTCTACATTACAGAGGTGTCATCGATGGTTCAATTAAAAATACCTACGGGCTGCGCGGTCCTCCAAAAAGGACCGTGCGGTGCCCAAAAATTTTGATATTCTTGCGGAAAGTCCGCGAGAATGCGGCCACTGCGCCGCAACTAATCTTTGAAAAAGCCGCAATTGTTCTCCGAGCATTCGTCTAAAATTTCGCAAAAATTCTTCCAGAAATCTGCAGGCGGACCGCAAGAAATCAGCGAACTTTTTTTGCGGTTCCCGCCTGCTTATAAATAGCATGGCCGCCTGCCCCCAGCGATTATAAGATATGAGGAATTTATCTGACTGATATATTTAGTGATTCGCTTCAGCTAACAAACGGCCGTCTGATTCTCTTTCATTTCATAAAAAAGTATTACTAACGTAATCATTTACTATTCACGATAATCACTGCATATCACACTGAGCTAGCACGCTTTACAGTTTCGAGCATGACTTTTGTAATTCTTATGAACATCGACAACCTGGAAATAGACTTACCATAGATATAGATTTACTTGTTAGTTGGTTTCTTTCTTGCTTCTCTTACAAGCAAATGCGTCTGTCTGTTTATCTACCTCAAAACTGTGAGAAGCGTTAGAAACTTAAAGCTTGAAAATAAAAATGTCCAAAAGATATTTCAAAAAAACATGGAAGAAAGAGGCACAAACAAGCATCAACCATTGTGGTCAGAGGTGCGATAGGGGGAGCCGGGTCCCCCAAAAGTGAAGGTGGTCCCTGCTACCACTGGCTGCCAAAAGTGAAGGTGGTAGTGCCGGACACTCAACTCCCAAAAATGTCGACCGGGGGGGGGGGGGGGGTCGCAGCTACCACAGGGCAGCAAAAATGAAGGTGGTAGTGCCGGACACTCACCTCTCAAAAACGTTGACCGGTGGTGGGGGTAGAGAGGGGGGGGGGGCACAGGACGGACTTTGAACTGGGTTTTTTGGTTTTTTTTGATTTGGGTTTTTTTTTCGGACTTTTGGGTATTGATTTTTTTGCTGAAACTGAAAAAAAGGAAATTAAGCAAAACGAACGCGAAAGAAAGTATTGAGAGCATATTCTATGTAGTTTATTATTAGGAAATCGCCGTCGCCTTCTGCGAGAACTGGAGGTCATCACCGGCATGGACGCATATACGCCTCAGCACTTTCTACGATAGAGCAAAGCTTCATGATGACTTCGGACAACTGAAGAGCTCTAACCCAACGGTCCTCTTTAGGGCCAATAACTGCGACCCAACGGCCCTCTTTAGGGCCACAGATACGATGAACACAGCGGCATAAATATTCGAAATAAACGTGTCAATGAAATGGTGTATTTTGAAGTGAAACTCAACGACACTCTACAGATTTTATTAAGTAAATTTAGTTGTGTCGTACTGCGAAGAAAGTAGGTCGATCCAGGAAGTATTTGCCGAGAACCAGAATTTTGAATGAAAAAATAACCAGAAATCATGCAAAATTGCCACTGTTATAAAACTGTGGTTGAAGATGTCAGCAACTGCGACTTCATAAGTTTTAAAGGGTAAGTGTTGCTCTAACAGATAGTGAAAGAATCGGGTCGATTTGAGCAGTGGTCGCTGAGAACGAGAATTTTGAAAAATTAGGCGATTTTAGGCTAATTTTTGACTGCTGACATTTGAACTCCTAAAACTCTTGATTGTGAAGATGTGTGATGTTGCGACTTCATAGGTTTTCTAGGGTAAGGTTTGCCCTACTAGAATATATCTTACCCGTACCAATTCATCAAAGCACCGCCGAGATCCAGGCTCTTGAAAAAGCAGGTAAAAAACAGCTTTTTGAACTTCAACAGCTCATAACTTCTCCTGAACTGCATAATCATGTTGCGACTTCATAGGTTAGATTCCTCTCATCAAGGGCCTTCAGGTGATATATGATGTATGGGGGTTTGAGGCCTTCTTCGACGTATGACCGGGGGGGGGGAGACTTTTTAGGCCAAAGTCTCCCCCTCGCCCATTTTAATGTATTGGCTGGAGGCCGCCAGGGGAGACTTTGGCCTAAAAAGTCTCCCCCCCCCGGTCATACGTCGAAGAAGGCCTCAAACCCCCATACATCATATATCACCTGAAGGCCCTTGATGAGAGGAATCTAACCTATGAAGTCGCAACATGATTATGCAGTTCAGGAGAAGTTATGAGCTGTTGAAGTTCAAAAAGCTGTTTTTTACCTGCTTTTTCAAGAGCCTGGATCTCGGCGGTGCTTTGATGAATTGGTACGGGTAAGATATATTCTAGTAGGGCAAACCTTACCCTAGAAAACCTATGAAGTCGCAACATCACACATCTTCACAATCAAGAGTTTTAGGAGTTCAAATGTCAGCATCAAAAATTAGCCTAAAATCGCCTAATTTTTCAAAATTCTCGTTCTCAGCGACCACTGCTCAAATCGACCCGATTCTTTCACTATCTGTTAGAGCAACACTTACCCTTTAAAACCTATGAAGTCGCAGTTGCTGACATCTTCAACCACTTGGTTTATAACAGTGGCAATTTTGCATGATTTCTGGTTATTTTTTCATTCAAAATTCTGGTTCTCGGCAAATACTTCCTGGATCGACCTACTTTCTTCGCAGTACGACATAACTAAATTTACTTAATAAAATCTGTAGAGTGTCGTTGAGTTTCACTTCAAAATACACCATTTCATTGACACGTTTATTTCGAATATTTATGCCACTGTGTTCATCGTATCTGTGGCCCTAAAAAGGGCCGTTGGGTCAATTGTTGGCCCTAAAGAGGACCGTTTGGTCATAGCTTTTTGAATCGAAATTCGTCCCGAAGTTATCTTCTCCGATTTCGTGGAAAGGCGGAAAAGTGGATGCGTCCATGGCGGTGATGGCCTTCGCTTCCGATGGGTGACGGCGAGTTTCTAAAACTGCAATACATGTGTATATGCCTTCAATAATCCCTTTTGCGTTTGTTTTACTTATTTTCCTTCTTTATATTCAACAAAAAAATTTTCGCAAAAGTGAAGGTGGTCACTCTGTATCAGCTCAAAAGTGAAGGTAGGGGGAGACTTGGCTCCCCCTATCGCACCTCTGATTGTGGTTCTCGGAAAAAAATTCATGTGGTTTTTAATCTTGTGTTCGATTTTAGAGTATTTGAACCTCCAATGGCTTTTTGATCATAGTCCCCTCTCAAATTGTCTCAAATTAGCCTCAGGTAAAGGGGGTCATTCGATTCTGGCTCAAACGTGAAGGGGGTTAGATCCATTGACTCCCCTATCGCAACTATGGTTGGAATTTTATTTTTTTAGGAAAATTACCAAAACAGGTGCAAGTACGTGCAACTGACTTATTGTTTCACTGAGGCTTGAGCCCAAAATACGTGGGCTTTGGTGTTTTGGCTATTCACAGCGGTGTGAATTTCAAACGGAATTCAATAACTTTCGATCTAGATTCTTTCTGCAGCTAAGAAAAGCTGCTTCGGAATTAACGTTTTAAGCTGCCTCTACCTATCTTATGTCGAAGGGCACTGCGACTTTTGGTGGACTCCCGTTGTTGAGTCCATCAGATATTTTAATATGTGGACCAGTGTCCCGATATCCAGTACATCAGGAAGACACGTGATTGGCTAGATCAGCCCGTTAACAGTGCAAGCTCTGCATCTTTTCTTTGCTTTGAAACTAAAGTTTCATATGTACTGCGTGTAATAAGCGTTTCTTGAGCTCAAAGGAATTTTTAATGGCATACGGTAGCAGGACACATTTAGAGAGGAAATGTAATTTGCTGATGATGTTTGACAGTCACTGCCTCGTGGGTCTTCTTGAACTTGGAAACTGACTGGATGCGTAGCAACGCGATCATATCTCAATTTCTTTCACAATTTTGCTGGCAGATGGTTGCTTGCACTACGTGTCTTGGTCTGTGATGGAGACGAAAAATTATACGGAAAATATATGATAGTAATAAGAAAAGTGCAAAGTTCCATGTGCATAAACTTCGTAAAACCACCTGTGTGGATAGTATAGGGCATTCGTAAAGTCGTAACGATAGTCAGACCGCGCGCGACACGCACGCCTCCAACAACCGCATTTTCTTGGTTCCTAATTCTACTCGAAGGGTTTCTTTTGCTTACATATGATAATTTTCGGAAAGGGGAAGTGACTGAGCTGAACGTTGAGGTGATGCCTTCTTGTATGCGATTTTATGCTCCTCTCCGTTACGATTTTAAAAATGAGCTTTAATGCCGGAATCCGATGTACAGGTCTCCAAAACTTATAAATAGCTCTAAACATCTTTCTGAATAGTGCCACCAGTAGCGATTATCATGAATTTATGCCATACGATTTCCATATATAGCTTTGAGTTGAATTGATGGTTCTAAAAAGTTTAGTAGCCCAAATTTAATGTTTACTTTTCACTTTTAGTTGAAGTGTGGGAACTCAAAACTTCAAATCATTTATGCTTCCAGTCAACGCAAATTCTACTATCTATGGCACGTTCCTCAACTACTACCATCAAGCAAGCTACAGAAATGTCCCAAAAGTTGTATGCGTGGTGATTTTGCTTTCACCAAAATTTCGAAAACCAAAGAATGCGTTTCCCTCCACAGATCACTTCCTTTGCTTGTTCAGTTTCCAAGATGCAAACGATAGATGCGACCGTTATGATCAGTTTTTTATAGTTTTCATCCTAATTTTCTTTTGGATTTTTTGGCATTTTGTGGAAGTCAATTTGCTCAATCTCCAAACACAATCTGCAAACGTCAGAAGTTGTCCTCGAAAGGTCCACTCACAAGTCACTGCATCTTCAACTTGTGCGAGCATATTTTGTGATTTCAAGGTATTGTTATTGCCTGTAAAATTACAATTTCATTCACTCACCACTGATTGAGTGAACGATTTTGCAACTTTTTCGTTAAATAATCCTTATTTGTAGAGTCCGGAGTAGAACTTATCTGAGGTTAAAGGTTTGTTATGCCTAAGATGAGCAGCTCATCACAATGTGTTGCTCACCTTGAGCAAAGAGTTCCTTCAAAACCACCCTTCACTGAGTCTATCAGCCACATCGGGTAAGTAAGACTCAAGCAGGAGCCACCACATTTCTGGTAGCCCGCAGTTTGTTGAAAATCTCTGACGGAGAGCTTCTAAAGTTTGACTATTTCAAGTCACTGAGCCATTCTTCAAAGCTTTTACTAACAATTAAGCAAGTGATTAGATGGACCGCCGCGATTACAGTGTGGTTATCATCTCCCAAAACGGCAAATTGCATAGTTTGGGCTCAGCTCATACAAGAAATTGTTGTGGTAGCCCCTCGAATTACCGATGAGCCTATGTGATGAACTAAGTTTAGTCAAAAGCGTGCGCCAGCATCCACACATTTTGAACCGCAAAATAGCACATTAAAGGGATGACAAGTGTATTTACAAAGAGATTATTACATTAACAGCACGATTGTACAACAAAGAGAGACGTAGGATTATTGATCTAATCAGCGTTTGATACGTTCAGAATTGAGCTCTCCCGATGGAATCATAGCCTTTCTCTCAATGTCTCTGATTAGATTCTTTTTATACCCATATTTGCTATATATTAGGTTGTCCCATAAGTTTTTTCATATTCGGACTTTCAATTCAATTTTTCTCAGGAACTACAGCACCTAGTAGGCTGCAAATTTTTGGCAGTAATTCTGAGCGAATAAGCTATATAATCACCTACTTGCGGGGAATACAGAAGTATTACAGGCAAAGTTTGAAAATTGAGCGCATTATTTTTTTCTTGGTTTCTAGCCATCAGAAAAATGCAGCAAGTGCATTTATAAATATCCGATGAGGAGAGTATATGCATGAAAAAATAGGAAATTTGCAGAGCTGTTTTGAACTGAAATATGATGATTTTTGTTTTTTCGGAAATTCGGGAAAATCTTTTATTTTGGTTTGGAGCATGTTGCGGATTGGACTTGGTGCGAACTTTTGAAAGCCATCTTGTAGAGCTTACTTTGATCTGTCGAATGGTACCCTGCAATTTATCAGGAGTTCAAGAAGAACTAATTTATGTCGTTGAAAAGTCAGGTATGAAAAGACTTATGAGACAACCTAATATATGCTCTCAATTTCACGCCGCATTTCTAAAAAAGGCATACAACAAGATTTTTTTTATATATACGATTAAGAACTATTAGTTGGTCTCAAAAATTCTGCCAATTTTTTTAAGAATCTGCTACTTGGCGCTATCTCGACAGATTTGCTTTATTTTATAATTATTCAAAAATATATATCTTTTACTTTCGAATACTGTCTTTCTGAGCTTCTTCTATACACTGATTGCAGAGATAAAAATGGAGCAAGAAGGCCATGTAAGGTTTGACATTCTTGGTTGAGTCGCCAAAAGTCTGGAACGCTTCAAAAATCTGAAATCTGATACATAAGTTGATACATAAGTTTTTTGGCCTACTCTTTGCGGCTGTGATAAGTTCGTGCTGTTTGAACGTGTTTGTAAAGTTTAATTTTCGAAATTAGTGACAAATTAACATGGCTCATCGAAGTATCGCGGAAGTACTGGATGCCGCTCCGTCTCACCTTCATCGAGAAGGCATTTGATTCGTTTGAGATTGATATCTTCTACAAGGACATCATCATCGACGCGAACAGAGGAGTTCGACAAGGCGATACCATATCGCCGAAACTTTTCAGCGCTGCTTTCAAGAACATCATGCGCACACTAGAGCGGAACGACATAAGTGTGAAAGTAGATGGCCGGCAACTACACCACCTTCGCTTCGCTGATGCCATAGTCCTGATTACACCGATCATCAGGGAAGCGGAACGAATGTTGGCTCAGTTTGACGTGTGCAGGAAGATCGCTCTGGAGCTCAATCTGACGAAGACAATGTTGAGAAACGGATGGGTTCTTGATGCTGTTTTTACGCTGAATGGAATGAATCGCCGAATGCTCTCTACGTCTGTCTAGGTAGAAAAGTGAATTCGATGAATGACCTCCCGGAACTGAGCAGGAGGAAACGAGCAGCATGGGCATACAAAGCAATTGAGGACGTAGTGAAGAAGACCAAGAACATCCGGCTTTGCGCCCATCTCTTCACCACGACGGTTCTGTCTGATTTGACGTACGCTCGGAAACGTGGACCGTGAGGAAGCGGAATAAGACACGGTTAGCGTCATCGAACGCCGTTGAGAGAGTGATGTTAGAAGTGAACCGATTTGCGGAAATAAGGGAAGGAATACGAAACTCTATACTGCGTCAACGATTGAAGATCAGGTTTGCTGCCGCATAAGCCAAACAAAATAAAACAAGATGGGACGGACATGTGATATGTTTTGACGACAATCTGTGGACTAGAGCTATAACGGATTGAACACCACTGGACGTCGAACGCGGAACAGAAAGACGCCGACTCGATGGTTGGACATGTTAACCAAGTCCTTCAATAAAGTTCTCATTGCTCCTCGCGTATTTGGTGCGATTAGAAGACATTGGTAAACAATCGCTTTCGTGTCAAGCGATGATCAACGGAACCAGGTGATACAGTTGATACAGTGGCAAATTGATTAATTTCGGCGTCTTCTATGAAAAAAAAAACTCGAAATTCGCAAATTCTTACGGAGACATTCAAACCACAAACTCTTCACATTTGCGAAGTTTGGGTCAAAAAACTTATGTATTGGTGATTTCAGATTTTTCTGAAGCGTTCCAGATTTCTAGGTAACTAACAAGAATGGTAATAATGGTCAAAGCTTAAGCGTTTTACTTCATTTTTATCTCTGCATTCGTTGTGTAGTAGAAGCTCGGTAAATTATTCGAGCCAAAGACACACTTTTTCTAATTAAATTCAAAGCAGCAAATCGGTTAAAATGGAGCAAAGTTACGATTTTTCAAAAATGAGACAATAGAACTTTTACGAAAACTCAATAGCATCGGAAACATTTCCATAGCGAAATGCAATCTCCTGCAAAGATGGTGACTCTTTCTGTTGTTGAAAAAACGAAGTTAATTCGACAAGCTTTGTGGATGACATTTCCTTTCTATAAAGATCTGAGCGTTTTTTCCGTGAATAATAGATGATTGGACATCAGATATGTCATAGTTTTCGCTTTTCAAGAGAAATGCTTATGGCTTTTCAGAGCTTTTATAGAATATTTAAACTAATCAAAAACATTATTTATTAACTTGAAACGTAGATGCAACGTAGACGTAGAAATAAAACCATATATTCTCAAAGAGAAATAGCTCTGAACCAGCAAAATGCTCTATGTGATATTATATGTTCATATGTTGCAATATGTTTGCTTATACTTGTTGTGACACTTACTCTGTTATTACACTACACGCTTACCTAGAAGCCGTTAGTATAGTGAAGAAAGGCAATAACAAGCGAAAGCATTGGCTTTGCAAGAGTATATTATCAAAAACTGGATGTAAGGAAGACATCCTAATATGTTTGGAACCAAATTGGAAGATCACAAACTACCAGAGGTTAACACTAGTGTTACTTTGCGGCGATAACTACATAAAACTCATGTAAGATTGACGGATATTCTACAAGACGGGGCAAAAATCTGGGAGCCGACTTTGCAGTGTTGTAAATCACGAAACCACTAAACTACTAACTAAACTATTAACTTTGATTCCAAAATTGTTTAGCACCCGTGCTTGCCATATGTTTTATGAGCAAAATAGAAGAACCGGTGTTCAGAGTCCACTTATGTATTGCCGTCACATTGACGACTGTTGCGTAGTTACATCAACACAGTCCGAGATGGACGAATGCTTTAAAATACTAAGTCAACGGTCGCAATACATAAGTTTTCCACGAGAGAAACCTCGTGGCTACCGTTTTTGAATATACAATTGATGGTGATGAATGGCAGGCTGCGCATTGAATGGCATCGTAAAAAGAGTAATAAGAATAGTATCTTGCATGCGAAATCTGCGCACCCGATGGTTGTCAAACGTGCCGTTGTGCGCAATATGTACAAAACAGCGACATGCATATCTAACGGCAGAATTGAAAGGCTAGAATCGCTAAAGATGACAGCCGAAATTATGACCTGAAGTGGATATTGTGTGAGACTTAGACAATCGAAAAGGAATGGTAATGACAGGCAGACAAGGTATCAACAAAATACCCTTGTGCATGCCTTTCATATCCGAAAGGGTGACTGCTGCGATTAAACAATGCCTGATACAGGTACAGCTTGCCGATGATGTTGTTTTAGTAAATGTACCAAGAGACAACATCAAAAGACAATTGCTCCGCAACAGGTTGTATGATAAAGCCTGTATCTCACGTGATTGCGTAGTCTGCCCGTTCGGAGAACTTGGAGATTGTACGAAATCTGGCGTCATTTGTAAAATTGAATGCATGAAGTGCTCTGCCATCTATATAGGTGAAACCGGCCGACCGTTAGGTGTACGGGCCAACGAACATTTAGCCAGCAGAAAGAGGCAAAGCATGGTAAGTCCACTAGGAAAGCATAGAATGGTAGAACATGGTGGTACCGATTACGAAGTCAGCTGCAAAATTTTAGCCTACAAACATCAAATTTCTGCGCGAAAGGCCTTAGAGGCAGCCTATATCCTTGCCCAAGACCCGAAACCAAACGGCAAGAATGAAAAATTGTCTATTACGAGCGACATGCTACCGTATCTATCGTTTTGCGAACTATAAGACTGCTGTTAACTCGTATTTAAGCAGCACTGTGTCATCTCGGTTGCTCATTTGTCGCACTCAGTCACAACAGTCGATTCGTCTCGAGTGGCTATGAGCTAACGGTGATACGCTTGGTGGCTTGACACCTCCTCCCAAACTCTCTGTTTCCGCCTAAGATGAATCGAGTGGCAAATGGGAGGAGATATTTGGCGGCTGAGAATGTATTATTGTATTATTGTGACTGACAACTTTTCAGCCTCTGAAGACGGCGTCGTGCCGAAACCTCAGGCAATAAAATTGTGTCACCATTAAAACCTGTTACGGCATAGCAAAATAATTGCAACTATCCATCCAAATTTGTGCCCATAATGTCCATTCGAACATCCTCTAAAAACCACACTTTACCTAGAGGAAGATACTTGCCATATGTATTTATAAGAGGATTTTACCAAGCAAGTGCTTCTGAAGAACGAGAAAGTCAAAATGTTTAGTACTCACAAGTTATTTCGTAGCTAAAGATACTGCGAACATTCTACAACACTTCGATACATACAATGTATAGAAGGCTTGACGCTATCACATCGTAGTAGTTGCGTTTGCCAGAAACTATTCTTTCGAAAACGCAAAATAAAATATTACCGGCGTGTCAGTGATTATTTGTCTTCAAAACAAATTTGAAAGTTTTAGGAGCGCAGCGGGGACTGAATCACGACAGAGAGATTTGCCAGCATTTTGAAGGGCTGCTTTGAAGCCAAAGAGGCAATTTCAAAATTTGAAAGCTGCACTGTATTTATAAAGGTTCGGATCATGTGTGCACTCACCAAACTTTCTGTTTCTGGTGTCCTCCTGATTTTATTTGTTAAATTACTAAGCTCCCAGACTTTACTTTTGTCCCACACCGTATCACACCTTTTTTTACACCGAAAAGTTTCAGATGCTTCCTACATTGCTCACATCAATTTGCTCCATGCTCGGAGGTCAGGGCATACAATTCACCAAGTTGACAATTTTGTAAGCATACTCAAATTTTTGTTTCATAAGATTTCTTCTCTGTAGTGTTTCCTCTTTAAAAAGTCAAAGTGTCCGTTACCCTTCTTTTTCAGGGAACCAATCTTATGCCTCTGTCGTCTCAATAATGGGAGTGAATACGTACTGAAAACATTGAAGAATTTCTGAAAATTTTTTGTTCTTATGTGGTGGGTACACGAAGTGTGCACATATTTGATCGTCAGTACCCCTCTTCTTTTGATGCGTTCTCCCGAAATAATCAGTTTGGAAAACTTCAGCTTAGACTTACAGTATGAAGCAAATCATCGCTTTGGCGTATCGCAGGCTACAGTAGAAACTTCTGCCACAAAAAATCAATGTAGAATGGGCAAACTGACAAACTTCCTGACATCCTGACAAAGTTCCTCAAAAAATGTGGAAAATAGTGTGGCAAGGTATTCGTACATGCTTATTTCACTACAAAACTTTTCACAGGTTTATTTTTATTCCTTTCATTGGAGAACAAATTGGAATTGGATTTATACGAACTTTACTTTTAGTGGAATTATACGAACTTCGCAATTCATATCATTCTTCACTGCCCCAAGATGCGCTGGTTATTTGCATCTGTGTGGTTGAATACTCTGAAAGTTGTTCAGCAAAGATGAATTTAGTACTCGCATCGTTTTCGCTATTAGAGGAATTTGCAGATTTTAGCGTCAGATTTAGCTAACAGTAGGATGTCGCGCGCAACGTGGCTTGATGATGTGATCGTACTCATATAAGTAGCTGAGAGTGCACAGTCACAGTTATTCACATGTACGACTCTCGCTCAATTGCTTTAACATTATCTCACGCATGTATTTGTGCCTTCTGTCTTTGCCTCCATATCATTCCTATTTGTAGTTCATCGTTTAATGGTATAGTCTGTTATTTGTTCTATCCGTGTTTGTCGTTGTTATTTGTTTTTCTGATAAAGTTTAATTACTCAAGTTTGAGGTTGCTCGTGCTATACGAAATCCCGCGTGGCAATATCTCTGGTTGTAATTCACAAGTGGTATTCGAAGCTCCATAGTTCTGAGTATATCCCAACCACTAATTAATACAATAATCAAGTTTCTGACGGACGTTTGAAAAAAGTTGTTACTGTGTACCTGGAGAAGCAGCATCACAGCACGGTGCCAGTTTCGATTTCAGAATCGTTGACTTTGGTTAGCTAATGTAAGAATTTTGACTGGTTGGGTGGGTCACAATTGTTTGAAACTCAAAGTGTCCATTGTACTATATTAATGCAAGCAACCGCACAAAAATGGTCAAAAACAGACTTTCAGCCGAAATTGGTTTACGCTTTTTTTTGGACAAGATCGTAGAAATAAATAGGCTTTTGACCCCTAACATCTACATGCCATAAAATCACCTCAGTAGCTTTTTTAGATTTTTGAGTTTTGTAAATGTATAGCAAAGCTTATTTGCCAACTTGACAAAATTTTCTTCTAATCTTTTGTAAAGTTCTATATGTAACACTCATAGAATTTGTGCATGAACTGTAAATAGGATAGATCAATGCTTGCTATTGAAAAGCTTATTTGTCAAAGCTTATGTCCATTGTAGTGCGCAAAAACCGTAGAACTTTCTCATGTTTTTATTTCTTCTATCAATTTTTTGCTTTTGAAATAAATTGAACTAAAGCAAGATTGTTTTGATCAAGTAATTTCTATAGTGGATTTGCATTAAGGAGCGTTGCACGAGCTTACGTTTCTGATATCACCTTTGTTAAAAAATCTGGTAAGTTCTGTAAACTCTCAGCTTCCAAAAAAAAACAGTCCCGCTTCTGTTTTCGTCTCCGCCCCTTTCCTTCCTCCGCCTTGGCAACCGCTGGTATAAAAGAGTCGCGCAGAGGCGTTACCTTTATTCAAGCCAAGTTTCTTCTAACTGAGCTTTAGAATGAACGCTTCCAATATTTAAAATGTTGGGGAGGGGGGGGATAAAGTGCTGCTGCAATACTAACTTGCATTTTTTTCATCTTTTCCAGTCTCTCACATATCTTCTCAATAAGCCTAAATATGATTCGCTCTGTTTCTAAAGATAAATCTAGATAGAGTTCTAAATGGGTAAAAGCTGCTGCGTTGCTATACGTAAAATTTCGTGATCCACACAAAAAAGTCATCGTAGCCTCCAGTTTATGAAAAAAATTTGGTTCGTAGACTTGCCTGAAGTGGATAGTACGGGTGTGACTAGCCTTATCATGCAACGGCAGCTGTTGAATTGAACTCAGCGTTTTAGAGTAATGCTAAAAATTTGTGCTTTTGTCAAAATGCCAGACTGCTTCTTATAAGACCTTGTAAGTAGAAATCCTTATTTTAGTTAAGATTCATTTGGAGGCAAGCCAGTCACAGAAAAGCAACTTCTTTCTCAATTTTTACAATTCAGAAAAAAATGCTGAACGTTATCTCACTTTCAGATCATGTGTTCGAAGAGCATCTCACTCGCTATTGCACTGTTAGTGATGCAGGTAATGGCCAATGTGCTAATTTCTCCTTCTAGGTTTAAAGGTGCTAAACATATGTAGTACGCTAAAATCACAGGATAGTCTTTGACAAAAAGTGACATTCACATCTGTTTATTGCGCAGGTCCACGGAACGTCTTCCTGCACCTTCAAAGATCAGAAAGACGATTTTGTGGCAGATGTCATCTATGCTATGTTGAAGAAGGACAAAGACTGGTGTCTTCTTACCTGTTATGAAGAGGAAAACTGCACGTATGTGGAATATCAAAAGGTTAATAAGGTCATCATTATCTGTGCGTTTGTTGGAAAAATTTCCACAGATGCTTACACCTCTGCACATCCCCTCTGCGCTACCTTTGACATGACTTTAGTTCTGAACCGCAAAGACAATGCCCCACCGAAATTTAAGACTTGATATTTTGGCAAATTTCAAGCTTTCCGACCTTGTATAACCCTATACGGGCTCAAATCCGCGTAGAAATTCTAGAAACCCGACTTCCGAAAACCCCGTAGAAGCAACGCGGACGAGTTGTCCTGCTACAGTTTGATTTTGGCCACAAGGTTCAACATGAAAAGGAGGACGGCGTCGCTTGATAAGATGTGTCAAAACGTGATAAGAAAAGCGACAACTCGTCCAGCGCGCCAAAACCACTTGGAGTCTGATATTCTCTATGTAAGCGAAATCTCAACGAATGGGACCTGACCGTTGGCCTAATAGGAGGGTTCCCCTAGTAAATTCACAGAAATCCGGCAGACTTCAGTTCTGGGAGATAATGTCTTCATAAGCGTCAGTGGCAGCAAAAGGATCGTGTCGCGGTGTCATGCATGTGTGGGAGAAGTTTTCGAAAGACCATTCATTTGCAGCGAAGCACATGGGTTGATTTTTAACGAGGCATTTTTTTTAGATGAGGGATGATTGAGGATGAGCATTTAGGGTGTTTGCATCATTTTCAAGGATGGAGAAACTCATCAGGATGGCGGCAACAATATGTACCAGCTTGATTGTCAGCTTACACTGCCAGCATGTCCACACTGCTTACCACTTGCGCCAGAAGTGGAATTTCAAACTCTTCCAGTGCCAAAAATTAAACAGAGCGAGACTAGGATGAGGGAACTTCTGGCAAAGGACACCATTGCTTTGACTGTCGTACATATGTACAAAAAGAATGGTTACATCTTTACGAAGTCCGAAGCAGCTTTTCCTGATGGAACAGCGCCCATTCGCAGGTAACACTTGGTTTTCCTCGCCGTTTTCACTGACACATTCTAAAAGGCGTTTCGCATTCCATACATAACGGATGTCTGGGACAGGCTGTTTGTCCTGTATCTCTCGTGCTATAATGCCTTTCATCTGTTTAGGTACGATTCTGTAGAGCGGCTTCAAGTTAGGTCTACGGTATAAAGCAAATCACCGATCTCTCCTCATTGCTGCAAAATAATTAGTAACTTGACCAGTTACTTAAATCATAATGCGCCATTATAAATATGCCATCTAAAATATTTCCAAAAAAATTGAGGGAAGTTGTGCAGTAGGGTTTTCACGCATGTCTATTTCAGCACGCGACTTTTCGGGTTTTAAGCTCTGTAAATGGTGCAATCAGTATTGAGGAACGCTGAAATCACTTGCTACGGTGGACTTGGCTTGACTTGTAAAATTTTGCAGATTCAGCGACTCCCATAATGTTAGCGCAAGACTCCTTAGCTTGTTAGGTAATTTCCGAAATACATTACGGTCTTCAATCGCTCAAAACCCTCTTCACAATTCCTAGCACTCCTGCGTAATGAAAAGCAATCGTTGATTCGCTTCATTCTGTGAATCTAAGCTGAAGCCAGATTCTACAGAATAATCTACAAATTGGCGAAAGGCAGTGGAGAGAGCTATCAACGCATACATTCGATGCATAGATCCATACAACAAAATCTTACTCATTGTCAAAAATGACAAAAGACATCGGGGAGGAAACCCGTGCAAAACTCATGATTAATCGGAAGCTACACAGAGTGTCCCAAAAGTAAGTACAAATTTTTTGATCGTTTATAACTTTTTACTGAGTCTTTTCTTTAGCTTCAAGTACCATTTAGTAGACGAGTTCAACTTAGATTTGCAGTATTGAGGGAATCACCCATCGCACTTCATTACTGTAGGATTACTATAGGAACTTTGAGAGAGTTTTGAGATATTATTGCCTACATATTATTGCCTCAGAATAGATACTTAAATGGCCGAAAAGTCTATCATTAGTAGACTGATTCGCTGATTTTAATTAAAATTCGCACTTTACTGTAAGGCTTTTTCCATGAGTTATGCCAAGTAAACCGCCACGACTTTTTTTTGTAGTGCTGTTCAAAAAATGTTAATTGGACCATTTGATCTGACGAAGTCATCAAGTCTGAAAACACTGCTTCACAACTTTCCACATCTTTTCTGGAACTTTTTGCTTGAACGTCCATTTCACAGTGCTGCTGTATGCTAAAAGTTCCTACCAATCCTACGGTAATAAAGAGCGATTCGCTCAATACTGTAGACCAAAGCTGAAGCCTCCTCTAATGAATGGCACTCAAAGCTAAGGAAAAGACTTAGTGGGAAGAGAGTCATTGACGATTAAACAGCGTGTACTTATTTTTGGGACACCTTGTATAGTATTACCCTATTTTCCGGCGTATAAGCCGCATCTATTTTCATCGCGAGCGAGCTGAAATGCGATGCCTTTCGCGATGCGCGAAGCCGCACAAGCAGCCAACTACTGTCTTCTCATCTAGTAGCCCTTTACTAACTTTCCGCTTTCGTTTTTTCTTGGTTTCTTCTCGATTGCAACTCACGAGAATCTTTACCTTTTCATTCATCATTACGGTTTCAACTCTTGTTCATTTCTCTCGCTGCTCCTTAAGTCATCCTTTCAACTCATTACGGTTTCAACTCTTGTTCATTTCTCTCGCTGCCCCTTAAGTTATCCTTTCAACTCTTCTCCTAATGCTGACCATCTGCTAGGTGTCTTCTGAACACTTTCCTGGTACTGTCGCATTTTATGAGTTTCTCCTGTTCACTTTGCCACAGACGACGAAATGTAAGGAAACCTGGCTGGTTCCATTCTCGGCAGCACAATCTGTGCTTTCAGTTTGAAACTGTGTGGGACCTCACCTGCGATACCAACATCAGGATACGCATCGAAGGGAATGAAAAAAAAAACTAAAGCTATGATTATTTGCACTGAAGAAGACTCACGAAAAGCACCGAGTTTTCACTTTGGTAGAAATCTTTTTGGAGGCGCTTTCGCGCTACTGTTCGCTGCGGCGGGTGCGGCTTATATAAGGCGCGGCTTATAAGCCGGAAAATAGGGTAGTTCAAAAATAACATATTCCAGCAAAGATAAAAGATTGTGTTCTTGTAGCCTGATTTGTGCTAATAACAAAAATTTGTGTGAGTTTCCCTGGAAATGAGGACGTTTCTTGACTAAACTCTTTTAGACTATGAATGAGTTGTAAAAGAAAGGCTGTTGAGGTCCAATAAAAATCGAAAAACTACGCTTTAATTACGCAGAGTCGCGCACAGAAATGCTAGTCTAACTCGTTGAGGAGTGATTTTCAAGAATTGGATCATTTGGATCTGGCATCCCTTCTCTGTAATTCTGGACCCAATGTTGAAGCTGCAAATTATGTCGTAGTTTTTGAACTCTACTTTCATGCTTACAACATCGCCGAACCCATTTATTTGACAAGAACGACAAATCTGACAAAACTAATGCTCTCAGAAATCTCTCGTTTTTTTCTTCATTTCAGTTCTTTTCACGTAGTTTCTCGTAGATTCGATAGATCTTGCTTTTGTCTGTGATGCAGACAAATCGCCGAGCTTACTTCTACTATTATAATTGAATTTTTGCGAACTTGATGCGCTATTCTTCATAGCTCTTTTTTGGGGTAAGACGCAAACATTTTTTTCATGCTCAAAGGCGCCCTCCACAGAAAATGAGTTGATGAGATTCCCATGCTTACCAGTAGGGGCCCCCAACTGTATCACTGGCAGTGAGGACAAGCAACTTTTGGCAGCGCGAGTTGGGCTGTCCCACTCGCGCTGCCAAAAGTTGCTTTCGAAACGAGAAAATCGCTTTGGAAGACGAATTCGGCAGGTCGGCTCCTCCCCACTGAGTATAATTCGTCCCATTTCCCCTAGCAGTGAGTAGGTTGAAAAATCGACCATTAATCTGAGAGCGCTCAAGTGACTAGCGCACCTTTGCGTCTTCTGCAGCTGGCCTGCAGCTGACCCATGCCTGACCGGCAGAGCAGGGAGTTTCCGTCACCATGGACGTTGAAGGGCATTTGAAACTTGATAATTTGAAACTTTTAGGGCCCGTATACGCCGCTGGAGAGGAGTGGGAATCTGAGAGGGGATGCGTCATAACTCGCTAGTCTAAGTATCTTTCTTCTTCCTTCTCTATTTCTATAAAGGCTCTCATATCCTAATACCTGCGCATAATTGATGCCAGGTTACTGACATGATTGATTGGATTTTTTTCAAGCATGCCAATAACTTGGCATCATTGTGCGCAGGTATTAGAGTATGAGAGCCTTCATAAGCAACATAGAGAAGGAAGAAGGAAAGTACCCCTAGAGTAGCGAGATATGACGCGTTCCCTCTCAGATCCCCTTCCCTCCCCAGCGAGGATGTACGTGCATATGGGCGTTAGATTGGGATTCGGGATCAGCGTGCGCAAGAAATGCGGAAGAAACAAAACTCATAGTTGAAAATTTGGTGGTCGGTGCCTTCGAGGGTTTGAGTTCTTTTATACTGCAGTCGCTGCAGTAAGAGCAGTCATACTGGGGCAGCAAAAGAAATGACTGATCGAGTGTAGCTGCTGGAGCAACTGCAGTCCGAAGCAAGCCTTTCTTGCTCGATAGTGAGCAGAATAATGCAGACGTCTACGCCGAAAACATGAGCGACAGGACGGGGGTAAATATTTGAAGGACGCATAAAAATTTAGATCCGTTTTGACGTGCATTTTGACAAGAGAAAAACAAAACTTTTTGTTCTGATGACTATTTTGTTTCCTCTTCATTCTCTTTTAAGCTATTGCCACCTCTAAATCGTGTTTGTTTTCGAGATATCGCGAAAAGGAATCAGCCTTTCATCATTTTCCCTTGAGTGCGAAGCGGCCATTGTTCATGTTTCTATGCAATTTATTTCTTTTTCTCTTTTCCACTTAACTAGAAACAACAACTTCACTATTTATGAAGGTCAAGGATTCAAACAGCCTTCACTTTTGAGTCTGCAACATAAGGGTCCTATGCATTTGAAAGACAACGCAAACTTATCAAGGAAAATATTAGAAAAACAATCTGTATGCTTGCCAATATAAACTTACATTCAGCCTGGTATTCGCCAAGAATCCCCAGCCAGAATGTGTGTCAGTCCCCGTCTTTCAAAAAGCAGGTAAGTTCATTGACACAACAGTTGGTATTTGAATATCAAATCTACGATCATCATTGCTGATTTGATGTACTAGGCTGTTGCATAAGTTCTGCCCGATTTGAATTTTTGAGTTTAAAATGTCATAACTTCTTTCAGAGTCAACTTTTTTCCAAGGTCTTAGTTTCTATGTGTTGAGCAGTCCCTTGGCTAAAAAATGCATATTGAGATCTGCGCAAATCTTTGTTAAGGAAGAACCAAGAATGCAAAAACTTCGCAGCGTTTTTCTTCGAATCTGTCTTTTTTGACATGGTAACGCTCCCTTATGAAAATTGATAGGCATCTTTTCTAATAATGGATGGATAGAGAAATTTTCGTAGATTATTATGCAACATAAAAGAGCCCATAGGGTTTGCGCTGCCGAGAGATTTTTTTGACCGAACAAAAAATTAGCCACTTTTTGACCTCGCTTCAGCACATGTGTGCATGCCTATTTATGAACTACGAACGTTTTACAACTGACGTGAGCGCCGAAAAGGAATTGGTGGATGGGCCCTGTTAGCTCTTGCTTTGCCCTAGCACCTCCAACTTTGAGCTTTTCGATTACTTCTATTCGCAGAAAGTTATTGCTTGTAAAACATCTATACCAAAGATTTATGTTCGAGGATAAATTTCACTAGCAAGACGTATTCTTCATGGGACCGAACTTCTGCATATACTAGCATTCCATACCCTTATTCCGAAGCCAATGAAAGAACCTGACTTGAAGGGCGCATTGTGGAGATATCCTCGCAAGGACATATTTCTAGGGATAGAACGTACCTCGGCCACTTAGAGATTTTAGGCCTGTGATCTCCGTACACTAAGAATTTTATTGAATTCTGGTATGCTTTAGAAAGCGCAAGGAAAGCACTTTTCAATGATACCAACCATATCGAATTAGAGATGAAATTCTCTTAGAACAGCTGCTTCAAACATGAGGCAAAAAAATCGGACAGAACTTATGCAACAGCCTAGTAAGACTTCATAAAATTGTATGGGATAATGTGATTTTGGATTCTGTATATTCAGAGGTTCCAAAAATGACCCCAATTTTTTGGGAGTATCACACTCGACTGAATGCCTTTTGCCGATATTCGAATGCTACTTTGTAGAGCTGGCTTCCGCTTATAAGAAAAGGCTCCTACGTGGACTGTATTTTGAAAAAAGACTTCTGTTATGGGAATCAGCTTGAAACTCTGATTCAGAATATGCTGTTCTAGCTGTAGTACATATACTGAAGCGAGTTATGAGCTTTTTACTGCGCTAAATCAGCTCACTACTCACAAGGAAAGCATGTTTTGGTCGAGGTGGCCATTTTGGATCGTATGATACGATATTGAGAGCATGAAATGCTGACTCCAAAATGCTAACTCCAAATCTGCCTGCTTTATCTGCGGGACTTTTGTAGAGAGGAGTTGTGAGCATTCAATAGAGCAAAAAATTGGAGGTGCAGTTAGAATGAAATGAGATGCCAATACGAAGCCTCAAATAATAGATAGTAATAATGCAGTCAAATCTCGTAGGTACATGAATTTCCAATGATCATAAAAATGTGCACAATAACGACCGTTATATTCGCTTCACAAAAAGTGGTATCCGGTACGCTAAACTCACACTGTACTTATCCTTGATATACTTTGCTGTTCGAAAGATGTGCCAAAGCATCAGTCGATCTCTAGATGCTTGTTGACCCATTTCCGCTATGCTAGCATTGCACACGCCGACCTGAATTAACACTGCAGAACAATAACAGCATTTCTAGGCGTTTTTGGGTCTCAGTAAATCACAGCCATAACATTATTTCTTCCGCAGCGTTGCTGTCTGTAAATTAGAACTTTGTCACCTGACCCGATGAAGCAAATGTGAAGGATATACAGAAACATGTAACGCAAGTAGGCATAAAACGCAAAAATAAACTATCATATGTTTAGAGTCCGAGCTCGACTATCGATGAATCTTGGCATGAGGTAGTTATTCGCCGATAACCGAGGTTGTTGATAGCTTTATTCAGTCAGGTCAGGCCAACGTTTCGGTCCTTCACCTTCGTCAGAGCCTCGGCACTTCGAATCAGGGTTGCGTAACCACCAAACACAGCGTCTGCACAATCACGAAAGTGAAGGCACCGAAACTTTGGGCTGACCTGACTGAATAAAGCGTATTAACAATCTTGGTTATCGGCTATAGAATACGCATACAAATAACTATCTTATGTTTATTTTTGCGTGCGTTAAACCTAGTGCTGTGTGTCTACGGTCCTTGCGCACAGGACGAAAATGGTATAGCAACATCACAGTATACTCGACCCCTAGTCGGTTGCGCCTTCCTGCGTCTCTGGGCCCACTATTTTTATTTTTCTGCCCCTTGCGTGATGACGTCCACGACTCCAGCGGTTTCACCGCGCGGCTGTGATAAGAGATAGGCACGCAGCGAATCGCGGCCGAAATAACACGTGCTGGGTACGTGTGATGTTGCGAACATCGCGACCCTCACGACGGGGGGGATTACTACGGGCTCAGGGAAATTTCAAATGAAACACCTTTTGATCTTGAAAATTTCGTACAAAGTCCCCTTTGACCCTAAACCTTAAACGTAAAAAAATTTAGAAGAATGAAAAGTCGACAAAAAACGTCGCAATTTTTGTGTCTTTTCGGCCTTTCCTTTGCTATTTGTCCCGAAAAGATATCCAGCTTGACCCGGTGCCAGTTGTGACGAGTCCTGTTTACGATGGGAACTTTTGGGCAAATTTTGCAAACTTTGACGTGTACATTCTAGAATCCTTTCTAAAAGACTGCCATTTTAACTAGAATACCGTCAATGGGTCGTGGTCTAGACGACCTAGCAAAATATGCTCTGGCAAAAAATGGCAGCTATTGAAAAATGGCTTGTGGTAAATATGTCAAGAAAGCCTTCACCACATTATTATGAACTATAGTGAGGCTTATGCTTCGCTTCGATTGCTAGCTTTACTCGTTGTGCATCTTCTAAACTGTGATTAGAAAATTTCAAAATTGAATTCAATTCACACTTGCGCTCTGTCGAGAACAATTTGCTCACTATACTTGTGTCTGAATCGAATAGAAGTTCGTTATTCGAATAAAACATTCGAATATATTCGCATTCAAAATTCAATATTAGGAGTTTTTCCATTTTCGTATAATATTGGGTTGTTTCAAAAGTTTTACCCGTTTTCGATCTTTGACTTTGATTCACCGTAACGCTTCTCAGAAATGATCTTTGCAATTGCTATAAATTGTATCACAATCTGCAAATCTTTGGCTATTCTGCGCACTCTTTGAGATTATTGCAGTAACAATGGAGAAGATTTTATAGGCGATAATCGAGAAACATCTCTTTGTAGAAACCTTCATTTTGCAAAAGCATAACTTGATTTGGAATATAGCTGATTGCGCAAGCACTGCTCACAGTGAAGCCCATAGTCGACTGAGTAGTACTGCTAACTTTGGATTTCATCTAACTCCTTCATAAAAATTTTGTGCTGAAAAATCCGAAAAGACCCACCTATTTTGCTCTTTCTAAGGCGGCACAAAATGCAATTTTTTGACATTTTTGATTTTGTTCGACGTTGACAAACCAGAAATCTTTTCGTTCTTCTAGTAACAGTTGTTCTAGCTCTAATCTTACTATATAGAGTAAAAGTTCCGTGATTGCAATATGTTTATGATTTTTATGCGACTTGAAGGGACCATAAAGACAGGTCATGTTAAGGGTCAAGCGTGGGGTGCGGCACGCCACACCTGGGGGGTCGTACTGAGGAGTCAAAAGGAAGGGGGTCGTAGTTGGGTAATCTGATAATAATGATAACATGATATTCGTATCCTATCCATAATTAGCATGTCAAATAACCCCTGTAGACAAAGTGTGAGCGAATTCTGAAGATTCAAGATACTAGGCTACCTAAGTGAAATGGTCAGATTCCAACATGGTTAACTTTGATTCGAAGGTGAATTAGCTATCCGTTTTTGCACTCAAGACAAAGCACTACTCCTTCTTTGTAAACCTCAGGAATCCCGCTTCAGAAGACCTCCAAACTGTGGAATTAGAAGCCAACCAAAATCTCATTTTTCCCAATTTCGCTTTTAATGGCTGTGCTTTCACCAAATATTACTCAGAGCTAAGAAAACGAATCAGGCTCAAAACAGTTCTATGGAATCTACAAGGTTTAGGCTATCGATTCATATAAGCTGCGGCCGCCGCAGCTTTATGTGCCGCACCCCATTAACTATATCAAAAAAACATTTTTAGCGGACAGTATTTATATGAATCGATAGCCTAAACCTTGTAGATTCCATAGGACTGTTTTAAACCTGATTCGTCTTCTTAGCCCTGAGTAATATTTGGTGAAATCTCAGCGATCAAAAGCGAAAAATGGGAAAAACGAGATTTTGGTTGGCTTCTAATTGCACAGTTTGGAGGTCTTCTAGAGCGGGATTCCTGAGGTTTACAAAGAAGGAGTAGTGCTTTGTCTTGAGTGCAAAAACGGATAGCTAATTCACCTTTGAAACAAAGTTAATCATGTTGGAATTTGACCATTTTACTTAGGTAGCCCAGTTTCTTGAATCTTCAGAATTCGCTCACACTTTGTCTACAGGAGTTATTTTTTGCCCATTATGTTCGACAAGGCCTTCAAGTAATGCTATCTTAAAGTCACCGTCCACCCTAAGTTGAGGATGTTGAGCTTTTGGCAGCATATAATAGTAGGGCCCCGTATCAATCCACTGCCCAAGTGGCGGCGCAAAATGCCGCTTCGGAAGCGAGAAAATCGCTTCGGAATAGCGAAGATGCACGAGGACCCCCATCCATGCCCGCCCTCCCCCATCCATGCCCGCCCATTTGTGCGCGCCCATCCAATCACAATTGCGGAAAGCCGGCCTGTGGGTTCTCCGAAACGGGGATTGTCGGGGTTTTCGCGCATTCTCGACTTCATATTCGGAATCAGGGACGTGAGAAGGCCCTGAAACGACAAAAACGTGGAAGTCGAAAATCTGGGTGGACGGTGCCTTTAAGTGTATAGTTCAGGGGGGGATCTTATTGGGACAGCAATCAGGGGGGGATCGTAACCAGCGATCGTGTGCCACACCCCTTGCTTGACCCTGGTTATGTTTGAGCTAAAAATTTGTAAGTTCAAAGCTTTTTTGAAACCATATATCGATGAGCGTTTCGTAGCACAAGCCTCCAGCAAACATTATGTATTATGTCCCGAAAGTTTTGTTGGTTTCTTTCACCGCTCACTTAAACTCACAGAACACCAATCCATGGACGGCTTAGGCACCATTTGATTTAGATTTTTATTCTCTTTCTTACAGTTATATTGCTCTCTAATATACTCTGTCGTTGCGATGTTATTGCTGTGGCTTTTTGAACAGCTCAGTAGTAACCCAAAATCTTTCCTGAGTTTTAGAACTTTTTATTCTGATGTTTCCAAAGAGCGCTGGATACTGTCATGTAGAGCAAACCTTTGGCTACATAGTTTCTATTTTAGATTGAATGAGCCGCGTTTACCAAATCCGCTATAATCATTTATTCAATAAAAGTGGCTTTTTGATTGAGTTTAACAGGTAAAAATACCAAAAAATCCAAAAAGCTGCTTTTTTAAAGCGAATCAAAGTTGATTATGTTGCATAAATGATGCTTGATAAGAATCACGTTTCAATACGCAAAAACTATAAAAGCTTTCGTGTATTTGTTGCAGTTGCGTGTTTTATGACTTTGCCAAAACTGAAGACCTCCGGAGAAATAATTTCTTTAAGCTAAAAATAACAGATTAGGAGAATCTAAAAATATTACATCGTAGTCTGAGACTTGCTCTATTTGTACCATGCTTAACCCTTTTCGAAACTTTGGAATGAAATTTTTAATAATTAGCCTAACTTTGAGCAGGTAAAATTGACTGGTGTAGAATTTTGGCAATTATCAAAAAAGCATATAAGATTGTGGTATGAAAATGTAATCGTAAGAAAGAGAAGGAAAAGCTGCATCAAATGCATTTTGACACTCACTCAGATCTTTATTGTAAGTGGTTTTACAGTGGTTTGAAAAAACCGACAAAACTTTCGGGACAACCTAATATGTCTAAAAAGAAATGTTTTCTTTTGGCTGTAGAATTCACGGCGATAAAGCAAAGACGAAAATTTTCACATTTGTTCGCTGTCTTTTCAAAGTACGCAACCACACAGCGAACAAAGATCTATGAAAACGAAAATACGCCTGAAAAACTAGAAGAAAAGAGCTTTTGAATGATAAAGCATTGTTTATAAAAACTGGTTTCTTCCTCCAAAATCGGCAGTTTAAAAAAAGGTGTCGAAAACCGGTAGAACTTTTGAAACAACCCAATATTTGAAACTCAAATAATTGAGAAAACGGGGTTTCAAATTAAATTCGGAACTCGAATAATCAAAAACAGGGTTTCGAATAGATTTTATTCGAATGTTTTATTCGAATGTTTATTTGAATTCGTATTCGAATGAGACTCCTCAGAGTATTCGAGTTTGTTGCAGAGCCAACTGTTGAGTATCAACTTCTCATTCTGCTTTTTTTTTTCTTGCAAAACTCGGTAATGCATCTTTATGCAGCGCTAATGACCTTTGAACCTTTGAACTGGAAAGTCGCATTCCTCTGACTGCTTGCGACAGTAAAAATAAAGATGTGGATTTTGATTGATGCTTTTTCGATCAATGGAATAGGTTTCACTGCTACTGGCACCAGATCAGCAAAAAAACGGCTATTGAATTCAAGCCCCTGTCCCGAGTTCACATACAAGATGTATGTTAACATGCCTGTTTCTCTTCCTTTGCATTGCTCACGCTTTTAAGCAAAGGTCCACACTAGTGAGCACTCTTACTTGTATTAGGTTGTCTCATAAGTTAATTCAATTTTGACTTTTTACCGCAAAACGTCCCAACTTCTCAATTCTGATAAGAGTGCAGGTAGCGTTCGATAAAGCAAAGCAAGCTCCATAAAATGGCGTGTACGTGCTCACAGCAGCTTCAGCACTTCATGAATCAGAAGCCGAAAGCTGACAACTTCCGGATGCCCGAAAAATCAAAATTTTTTTATATCTTTGTTTAAAAAAACTTACCAGATCCTAAACACGCTCGCGCATATACACCCCACATAAACATTCATTTACGGTTGCTGTGTATGTTTCTGTGCTAGAAACGAGAAAACTGAAATTTTCAACTTCCAAAAAAAGCGATGCTGCACTGTTCCACATAAATAGGTATATACTGCAGACTTTCAGAAATACATCGGTAAATTTTCAGCTTCTTGGAAGCGCTAGTTCCCGAGAAATATTGAATTTAGCTCACTTTGCTGGGTTATTTTATTGGGTTGTCTCAAAAGTTTTACCCGTTTTCGATCTTTGACTTTGATTCACCGTAACGCTTCTCAGAAATGATCTTTGCAATTGCTATAAACTGTATTATAATCTGCAAATCTTTGGCTATTCTGCGCACTCTTCAAGATTATTGCAGTAACAGTGAAGAAGATTTTGTAGGCGAAAATCGAGGAACATCTCCCTGTAGGAACCATCACTTTGCAAAAGCATAACTTGATTTGGAATATAGCTGAGTTGCACAAGCACTGCTCACAGTGTAGCCCATAGTCGACTGAGCAGTACCGCTCTTTAGATTTCATCAAACTCTTTCATGAAAATTTTGTGCTGAAAAATCCGATAGGACCCACTCATTTTGCTCTTTCTGAGGCGACAAAAAATGCAATATTTTGACATTTTTGATATTGTTCGCCGTTGACGAGCCAGAAAATCTTTTCGTTCTTCTAGTAGCAGTTGTTCTAGCCTTAATCTTACTATATAAAGTAAAAGTTCCGAATTTGCCATATGTTTATAATTTTTATGCGACTTGAAGGGACCATAAAGACAGGTCATGTTTGAGCTAAAAATTTGTAGATTCATAATCTTTCTGAAATTATATCTCGATGTGCGTTTTGTAGCACAAGTCTCCAGTAAACATTATGTATGTTTTAAAAGAAATTTTTTCTTTTGGCTGCAGATGTCACGACGATAGAGCAAAGACGAAAATTTTTACATTTGTTTCGCTGTCTTTCAAAGTACGCAACCAGATACCGAACAAAGATCTATGAAAACGAAAATATGCCTGAAAAACTAGAAGAAAAGAGCTTTTGAATGGTGTAAGCACTGTTTATAAAAAAAATGGTTTCTTTCTCCAAAATCGGCAGTTCAAAAAAGGTATCGAAAACGGGTACTGTCGCTTCATTTCATATGATCATGTATGTCATTGCACAGTTCACCTTTGGCGTCCCCATCCTGGATTCGTGGGAGAAACAAGCCTTCAGGTAAGTGTTTCCAAGGTGTTCTTAGCATTTTCTCTTCTTTTTAGTTACTAGTTACCTCAAAATGATGTAATCGATAACAATCGGTAAGTCTCTTGCGTTTTTGCAACTGCAAATCCAGGATGAGGACGCCAAAGTGGACCGCGTGTGCAATGGCACACATGATTAAATGAAATGAAGTGACTGTAGAACTTTTAAAACAACCCAATATATTGAATACCTAGTGAAAACAGTGCAGCATCGCTTTCTTGGATGCTTAAAAAATTCAGTTTTTCTCGGTCTCTAGCACAAGAACAAACATAGCAACGGCATATATGAATGTCTTATGTGGAGTGTGCATGCTTAAACGAGTTTGGGATCCGACAAGTCTTCTGTGAACAAAGATACAAAAATTTATTGATTTTTCGGCATCCGGAAGTTCTCAGATTTTGGCTTATAATTCGTGATGTGCTGAAGCTGGTGTGAGCACATACACGCCATCTTATAGAGCTTGCTTTGCTCTATCGAACAGAATTCTGCATTCTAATCAGAATTCAAGAATGTGAGACTTATTACGGTAAAAATCAAAATTGAAAAAACTTATGAGACAACCTAACAAAACTCATGTTACACAACTGCCTCTATTCTACGAGGCTGGGAATTGGTACAAGAGGGGGGGGGGGCTAAGTGAGAGTGCTAGTTATGATTAAACATTTACATTAATGCTTTTATCGATTTTTGGAAAGTCTTAACCCTTTCGGACCTGAGTTTTTGCGAGTGAGCCGAAGAGCCTCTCTCCTATTGTTTTTCACTGAATACCATATGAATAACATTATAGCGGAGTTTGAAGTCTGCTTAACCTTATGAACTATTTCTTTTTGATTTTTCAATTTTTTGGTTTTGCGTTTATTTTGGATTTTCAAATCTCCCGCGATACATGTAGACCCGCAAACAGTTAGCAGTTACATTTGCTCAGCATCGTACTAAAACATTATGGTAATATTATGAATATTTTTTGGCTAATAAACGAGATACTGAAACGGTGCTCAAGCCGCCGAAAATCATTGATTGGTTGAAATCCACTTGTTTACAGAAATGTACGTACTACTGACAGAGAAGCCAATGAACACCCGGTCTCGAAGCTACATTTGGAAGGCAAAGGCTATTTGAAGAGTTTGAGAGCAATGAGTAGTGAAATGATGTTCTTGCGCCAGTACAGTAGATCTCTGAATTGATGGTGGCAATTGCCACCACCAGGTCCGAAAGGGTTAAGCTGCGATAGGAGTTGGTACAGGGGGTGGGGGGGGGATAAATGAGGGTGCTGACTGAAAGTAAAATCTATTTCATCGATTCCACAGATTTTGGCAAATCTTGAGCTAGGAGTTGGTATAGGGGATATGAGGATGCTGATTAAGAATGGATCGGCTTTAGCCGAATATGTCAGCAAGTTTCAGATATGGTACTTTAGTTACTCGATAAATCACTCGAATATTTACTCGAAGTTCGCTTTTGAGTGAACCGTTGTTTGTTTTGGCAAAAAAATGAAGTTTTGAGATTCAAAAGGTTGCATTTTGACAGAGAGAACAAGAAGTTGACATTTTGATTCTACGGTTCCCTATTCCGAGAGGAAATTTTTGGAGAATTCTTCGCATATGTTTCTTTGGAATTGTAAAGCTTTAAAACGAAACATTGCAAATCTTGCATTGGTTATATAGTCTTTGGTTATTATAGAGTCCTAAGGCTGGAATTCGCAAATGTTTTGAGTTATTTACCCACATTCAGAAAATGTATGAGTTGTTGAAGCTTCGGACGACAAGTTTTTGTCCTCTTGTCTTACCTAACTCGCTCATTGGTATTAGGTTGTCCCGAAAGTTCGTTCGCACCATTTTCAAAAAATCATAACTTCTTTGCCTCATAACGATTTTGCGCAGTTTAAATTTTATTAGAAAGCGTAAGGCATGTAGTTTCCAAAAGCTCCCAGGGAGCATTTGGAAACCACATGTTTTACGCTTTCTAATAAAATTTAGATTGCTTAAAACGGTTGTGATGCAAAGAAGTTATGATTTTTTGAAAATGGTGCGAACGGACTTTCGGGACAACCTAATATTACTGGGACAATTGGGTGCGGTGGGTGGTTGAAGATGTGATCGTGGTGCTTTTTTTTTCATAATATGAGAGTGGTTTCTAAAACTGTAACTTTGAAGCAAAACCTAGCAACATTATTTCCGCCACAATAAATATAAGGATTTTGAGCCGCTTACAAACACAATCATTCTAAGAGTTGCGATGACTGGCGTTATCTTGCTATGTCAGTTCACTTCGCGAGAAATTTCACCGGATGTTTGAGGAATGTCGCTCGAAGAATGAATTAGGAACGGTGCTTAGATTTTGAAAGGGAGATGCTAACGGCTGGTATAAAATTGAAAAAGCATCTATATAGCTACTATACTGTCAATTACAATTAGAATAGTTCAGATCAGCACAAACTGTACTTTGGAGACATCTACAATGTGACCGGATACGAATTTCTGCACGCCTACGCGTTCACCACCTACTGCGCCTGCGAAGGAACATGCTGTGGACAAGTGCAACTGACAGAGAGAAAAGTAAAAATTACGGGCTCGGTTTACGGCTTTGATTACGTCATAAGCGATGCAAATCAGACTCTTTACATCGCAAACTTTCTCACAAAAGACAACTCCTCATGGGCAAAACCGAACAGTACCATCTGCATCGGCTATAGCTAATTCTGATTTGTTTCACAAAAAAGATGTGCACTTCCTGCCAAAGTTCACTTGACAGCAATTGTGCAATACTTAATGCATAGCGTTTGAGCTTCATGTATCGTGACGTAGCTTACTAATAAATTGCTCCTATTTTTCTCAGATAAAGAGTTCAACTGGTTTCTACGCATGAATTCTCTGTTTTGACACCAAGTCACAGCAAAAAATAGAGAACACTGTAAATCAAAGTGGCGAATCTAGTCGCTTAGGATGCCATTTGCTACATATCAGTGAGTCACCTCTGCTTCGTAGAGGCTCGCACTTGTCCTACTATCTGTATGCTTTCGCCGTATTCGCCTAAAGCCTCGGACAGAGTTCACGCGATTTAATCGTCGCGATTCAATCTCTACAAGACAACTGTTACGAGTTCATTGCATGCCAATCAGCTTGCATTTCGGTTGTAATACTTTTTCAGTTCGAAATTTCTGAATGTAAAATGAAGATGAATGAAAATCGCGAAAAAAATGAAAATTAAATTACATCAAATTGCGTGAACCCTGTCCTAGGCCTGATGATGGCTACATTCACCGAGCAGTGCTGGCCATCACGAATGACTTGTAAACAACTACTCATTTGAAAAGCTTTTTCATGTAAGATCGGTGACTTTGAAAGAGTAAAACCTTTGTGCCATAGGACGTATGCGAATTTGGAATAGTTATCAAACATATTATGGCTTATTCATTGCCATAATGACAATGACCACCTTAAACTACATCTCTGAGCAAAAATCTTTTTGATTTCATAGATGAAACCTTTGAAAACGACTATATAAGCGTATTCTTTTTTTGGCGCCGTTCTCAAAAACATAATTTTTGATAATTTTTAATGCTAAAGCCAACTTGAAAATGCCAAGCGTTCATATCGTCGATTCATGAAACGCAAAGACTAGGCGCCACTGCGTCTGACGAAGATAGTTTGTGCCTAGGAGAGACCGCAGACGGTAAGAGAAACGAAAGAGCACGATCACGGAGAAGCCGATATGTCCGCAGTCTTTTTGCTATGAATCGCCTATACCTTGCAAAAAGTCGGGACAGTCCCACTTATGTCGGCTAAAAGCCGCATGGATCCATTCGCGCACAGTTCCCAAGGTTCCGCTCATCGGATCATCTTACGCTTTCGTACAGGGATCTGAATGATGGCAAGATGCCACGATGAAACTCTAGGTCAAGGCTTCTGCCGGAATTCGCTCATGAAATCTCTAACACTGTCTTCCTAAACTAAGACCATTTTTGGACTAGGAGTTATGAGCATTTTTAGAGCGACTTTTTTGCACAATTAGGATAATAAATGTAGTAACATTTCTCCTAGTGCTAAAGTGGAGCAGCAATAACTATCAGAGCTTAGGCCTCGGACAGAGTTCGAACGATTAGAGCGTCGATTAGAACGATTAGAGTGTCATTTTAAGGACCGGGCATACTTCACACGATTTCAGTCGCGACGCGTTGGCAATATTCCAACTGTCCATAACTCACCGTAAGAACATTATAAATGTACAGAAGATAGGGCATTTTGTCAATCCAGGTAAGACATGCACACTACGCATGTGCAGTCTGCTAGTGTTGGATCTGAAGACTTCTGCAAAATGCCAAATCGCGTCGCGACTGAAATCCGTGAAGTATGCCCGGCCCTTTACATACGGAAATTTCGCGCTGGAAAAGTATCACAACCGAAATGCAAGCTGATCGGCATGCAATGAACCTGTAACAGTTGTCTTGTAGCGATTGTATCGCGACGAACGCGTGAACTCTGCCCGAGGCCCTACGCAAAAATTCGTTTAAAACAAAACGTGTGCACTTCGCTGCTTCATGTAAGATCTTGACAGCTTACTTCATTCTAGCTGCGCATTCAATTTCCGCTCAACTCCACCAAAACTGCTCCGCATATAAGAAAGACAGGTCTGAAATCAGTGTTTCATGCCCCAATAGTAACACTCCAATTCAACTAACCATTCCTCTCTGTGATTGCAGATTCTAAACCTACAACCACTCATACTTCTCGTGGAATTCTTGTGCTTAAAACCAAGGTTTCCGAACTCAGCTTTCGTTATCGTCCGGTGGTAACAAGGGAAGTGTGTTTCCAAAGTGGCCCTTTTACATGAGATACATACCATACTGGGCATAAAACGCTGATCCTAAATCTGCCTTACTAATCTGCGGAATTTATGGAAGAGGAGTTATGAGCGTTTATTAAAGGGAAAAAATTAAATGTGCAAGTAAGAGAAGAATAATCGTACATCTTTTCTTGCGCCTTGATGAAGCAGTGATAATTATCAGAGCACTTTATTCAGTGAATTTGTACTCTAAGATAAAAAAATTATCACACCTGGCTGATTTATATGAGCGTACAAGATCTCATTATCTCACTTATCCTAAATGCACTTTTATTTCTTCTCTAATAAAGCTCGTAACTCCTCGTGCACAAATGTTCCGCAGATAAAGAAGTTAGATTTGGAATTGGTGAATGATCCTCTTCAATATGGTACACGTCTTATGTGAAAAGACCACTTTGGCTAAACATGCTTCCCTTGTAAGAAGCAAAATTTGCACATAATTAATTTGGATCCTGGAGCTGATATACTAGCTATAATTGCGCAAAATCTGACATGATACCTACCATTTGATTTGACAAGAGGCAAATTTTGTGAAAGAGATGAATGAGATGAAAAGGCAGATTTTGAACAGGTGACTGCTCGCAATTCATTTGAAACAAAACGAAGTATGAAACAACAACTTCCGTAACACTCTTCTACTTGAAATCAACAATTACACCCAAAGCCACAAAGTAAGAAGTGAGACAGTGTCCGGTCGTAATCTTCAGAAAAGGGAAAGATTTGAGATATGAGGAAATTGAAGGCGTTCGTATAATCTTCAGCTGCAGATAACAAAAAAGGTTCATAACAATTTAAGAATCAAGCAAAATAGGGTTCTAACATCGGACATTCAAGCAGCAGTTTTCTGTTGTCGCTTCTTTATACGTATAATAGTTGTGCACATGAGCAATATTCACTTCGGTGGTAGTAATTTGATCTTTTACAAAAGCTAATTCTGAGGTGAGTTCATCCACTGCCTAAAACGAAAAAATCAATTACAACTAAACCCAAGTCCTTACAGCCAAAATATTTTCCAGAACCCTACCTTTTGTACATTTCCTCTATTCTTTTCCAAAAGCTCTTTAGCTTTGTCCAGCTCATACTCGACCATCACGTTAGCTCCCAACCATATTGACACCTACAAACGTCAAAATAGAGAGCAAAGAAAGCCTTGAACCAAAAATCGAACCTTCTCAGGCTTTGGCACTGTAGCCTTGGTGTAGACTTCCTCGGAGACAAGATAAGTGGTCTCAAACGGCTCTTCTTTCTCCTGGAATTAATAGCCATTAATTGCAACATTTGAGAGCCTTCAGATATTGTCAAGAATGCTTGATGTTTTATCTCAAAGCAAAAGAATGAGGTGTTGCCTTAAAACGTGTAGGGACGTATAGAAAATAAATACGGAAGCTTTTTTTTCTTCCAAAAAGAAAGGAAACATCCACGAAAATATGTAGCAATATGTCCAAAAATGCTTATATGGAACAAATGCTGATTACTGTGCAGGCATGTCAATGAAGAAATTTTTGAAAACTTCTTTTTTCTTGAGGGAGGAGAAATGAGCTCCTCAGAAAAAAACGGAGGTTTTCAAAAACTTTTTTGCTGGATTGCATGATGGTTTGAGAAGAAGATGACTGCATAACTGTAAGTAACACCTCTAGATCATTATCTTCTATTTTTGAATAGTTTCTACAGTCTGGAAAGGAAGAATGATGATGTTCAAACATTTCTGGTTATGCATTATAGAGATGAATCAACAAGACTAACCTTCTTGTCGATCAACACATCGTGTATAGCAAGGCTGTTTTTGAAATCAGGCAACTTCTCAGCCATCCTGAAAACAATTCTAAAAATTCTGCCTTAACCTTCAACTGCTTTTGCAGTATTTTCTCGCTCAAACTCATCAGAAAAGGGTATCTTATAAAAGGTTAACTTGTTTAGTATTTTCTGGAAGGAAAATGATTTGCTATACATAATCTAGGGAGCAGCAACATCGGCATTCTTCACCCCTCTCCATTTTAATCGGCATAAAACTATACAAGTTAACCTTTGATTCAACTGACTTGGCGGTTGGAAGGTGGGGCTTTGTGACCTAAGGCCCGTCGCGCCCGCGACGCAGTTTGCGTCTCTCCCCCGCGCGTGCTCTCTGATCATTACCTAGCCTTAATTAGGTCACAAGCCCCAACTTCCAGCTGCCAAGCCAGTTGAATCAAAGGTGTTGATTTTGTATTAATGCAAAAGTCAACGCAAACCTCTGGCATTTGTCAAAAATCTGGAATTCTCAGCAGAAGCATTCTCGGACGACACGACAAAAACTGATACCTACTCAGGTAAACTTCTGACATGTAATATAATCGAAAAGAGTTGTTCATACCTCGTTTTCTGTGACGTCATGCTGGCTTCACATATTTGTACTTCTTATATCGTTCTTCCAGCATAGCAACACCTTCTTCTGGTGAAAGCTTTTCTTTGGCAAGCCATGCTCCAACATCTTAGTAGAAAAGCGGGCATTCGTCGAGAAGTATAATAGTTCAAAAAAACAGTAGCTTAAACTCCGATCATGTAAAGAGTGTTTCCCAGAAGCCTGAAAATTCAAAACTATTTCTCTGCTATGTTAAGACTAAGTATGTAGATAATTACATGTATATAAATTATCTATTTTTTTATTTTATATTTTTTTAATTTGTATATGAATTATATTATATGAATTACAAAAACAAGATCAAGATGTTATAGGCTAATAGATCTGAAGGTGAATATACTTCTGGGGTGGCGACATTCGGCGACAAAATCTGTGCATGAACAAATTGCCACGGGGCTTGAGTGTGTTAAGAATGTGCTATAGCCGGCATTACGGTCAAAACAGTTTTTTCACGCGCAAATGTAGCCAGCAAGCGTCGGCACCGAAGAAACACTTGATTTGCCATCAGATGTGACGCATTATGATAGAGTATGACTGACTTTACGAGCATTCTTGTGTTGCCACCAACCCGCTTAGTATAGAAATTGAGCAAACAATCTTTTCTCACTGTGAAAAAATGAGAAAACATAAGAAAACCATAAGAACAGTCTAACAAAAGAGTTTGATAGATAAATAACTCTGGTAAGATTATCAGTGGACGTCAAAAACTTCCCATCCCTCCCCCCTTCTCCCCCCTTCATCTCCCTCGGTTCATTTCTTCCATTTACAAAATCGCTACGATACAACACCATCCCCTGAGCAATCTCGATTTCCCCGCTCCGCCGACTAATTGTAAGCACCGCCGAAATCCCCGATGGCAGTAATTTTCACCGAATCTAACGCAGCCGCCCGTCCATTTCGACAACGAATACTATAATCGTGAGATCGACGTGCGATTTACGAGCCATGTGCGCGTCCTGCGTTGTGCGCCGTCTTATCGACGACATCTTCCGCCGTTGGCAAGCTAAAGTGCCTAGATATGTCTGTATCCGGGCTTCATCTTCACGTGTTAGGAGCCCGATTAGAATCTATAAGGGAGGATAAATTTTTCAATTCCAAGAAGAGCGGCAGAATCAGTTCACTTAGGATTTACACATTCCAGGCTTGACTTTTCAGAAATTACTGTGATCACTATCCATCTCGATAGTACCTACAAATAATTTTTCACTCTTCCACGAAAAGGTTTGAGAAAGGGGAGGACATTGCAATAGCTCACAGCTCTACACTCTTCCTTCTCCCCCCTCCCCCTCCGCTACAGCTCCATAAGCAACTTGTACTTCAAAATATCAAGAGATTAGGGTCAAAAGCTGGGCAGTTAGGGAAGGCAAGGACAGTGCCATTAAAGGCAGCGGCTCGGCAGATTGACCTACCTTAGATTTTGACACAGATGGATAGGAGGCCCTCCAAGTGAACCAAAACAGCAACTCCGGGCCGAAAATGTGAATTCTGCAAGCCAGGGAGGCGAGCCAAGCTCCGCTCCCCTTCCTCTTTCGCTCCCCTAACACCTTGTGCGGAGTGGTGTGTTCACCGCTAGAAAACGCGCCGTCACTCGTAGCTTCGTAGTGCACAATTGTTCTAGCGCTCTCTAACTCCTTACTCTGCGTCTCTGACGGCAGAGAAAAACGGCTCACTCGTCCGCGCCCGTCTCAAGGGGGTGTTAAAAGACGGGGTTTTCCCCATTTTAGTGCTAAGGGGAGTTTATATCGTGATTCAGAGGGCCGCAATAGCCCCAAGTCTGCCAGAACCCCAAAGTCGAAAATCTGCCGAGCCGCTGCCTTCAAGCCGAGTTCAAGCAAAATACACGGCTTTGAAAATTGCCCAGATATTGGAGTTGCGAACAAATTTCTCGTGAACGTAGTTGGAGTTGTACTGGAATCGAATTGAAGATAGAAATGGAAGTACAGCTGGAACACTTTGAGCAATCTGCAAACGATCGAGCTGAATGTAACATAAATGCTGCGTTACTTTGTGGACCTGTATTGAAGGCAGTGGATCGGCAAAATGGATATTTGTCAGATTTTGGTATATTAGATAATAGACCACCAAGTACAGTATAACCCCAGTCCCAGTTGGAGGTCTCTATAACCCCGGTTCCAGCTGGAGGCAGGGGTGCGATGGGGGGAGCCGGGCCCACCAAAAGTGAAGGTGGTCCCAGCTACCACTGGCCGGCCAAAAGTGAAGCTGGTAGTGCCGAACACTCACCTCCCAAAAACGTCGACCGGAGGGGGGGGAGCATTAACGTCTATCCTTCCAGGTCGTTGCCGCCAATGCCCGGAAAATAAGCAAAACAAATGCAAAAGGTATGACTGCAAGCATATTTTTATGCATACAGCGTCATAAATATCTAAAGTAAACGTGCTTATCAAATAGTGTACTTGGAAGTAAAAGATTGTTGGATTGTACGGATTTTATTAAGTAAATATTGTCATAACATAGTGTGAAGGAAGTAGGACGATCTAAGCAGTAACGATCGAGAACCAGAATTTGAATATTTAAATAATGAAAAATCATGCGAAATTTCCACTGTTATAAATCTGTTCTTTGAAGATGTCAGCAGTTGCGACTTCATAGGTTTTGAAGAGTAAATGGTGCTCTAACAGATAGTGAAAAAATCGAGTCGATTTGAGAGATAGTCGTTGAAAACCAGAATTCTAGAAATTTACGCCATTTTTGCGTGTTTTTTGACACTTGATAGTTAAACTCATATAAATCTTGAATGTGAAAGTGTGTGATGTTGCGACTTCATAGGTTTTATAGAGTAAGGTTTGCCTTATCAGGATATTTCCTAGTTGTTCCGATTTATCGAAACACCTCCGAGATTCAGAGTCTTGAAAAAGCAGGTAAAAAAGCGCCTTTTGAATTTCAACAGCTCATAACTTCTTGAGAACTGCATGAATCATGTTGCGACTTCATAGGTTAGATCCTTCTCATCAAAAGCTTTCGGATGATATATGATATGCGGAAGTTTAGAGCCTCCTGCGAATTATGCCCGTGGGGGAGCCTTTTCATACCAAAGTCTCCCCTTAGCCCACTTTAATGTATTGGAGGGGGGAGACTTTGGTACGAAAAGGCTCCCCCCACGGGCATAATTCGTAGGAGGCTCTAAACTTTTACATATCATATATCATTTGAAAGCTCTTGATGAGAAGAATCTAATCTATGAAGTCGCAACATGATTCAGCAGCTCTGAAGAAGTTACAAGCTGTTGAAATTCAAAAAGCGCTTTTTTACCTGCTTTTTCAAGACTCTAGATTTTGGAGGTGTTGGGTAAATCGGAACTCACATTCAAGATTTATATGAGTTTAACTGTAAACTGTCAAAAAACACGTAAAAATGGCGTAAATTTCTAGAATTCTGGTTTTTAACGACTATCTCTCAAATCCACTCGATTCTTTCACTAGCTGATAGAGCACCATTTGCTCTTCAAAACCTATGAAGTCGCAACTGCTGACATCTTCAAACAACAGATTTATAACAGTGGAAATTTTGCATGATTTTTCATTATTTAATTATTCAAAATTCTGGTTCTCGGCCGTTACTGCCTGGATCGATCTACTTTCTTGCTGTACGTTATAGCAAAATTTGCTTAATAAAATCCGTACAGTTTCGCTAAGTTTTACTTTCAAATACACTATTTACTGAACACGTTTATTTCAAACATATATGCCGCCGTATACATAAATATATGCTCTCAATAATCTTTTTTGCGTTTGTTTTGCTTATTTTCCTTCTTTATCGTCCAGCGAAAAATTTGTTATTCCAAAAGTGAAGGTGGTCACCCTGTACCAGCTCAAAAGTGAAGGTAGGGGGAGAATCGGCTCCCACTATCGCACCTCTGGCTGGAGGCCTAAACCCTGAAAAATTGCTTCATATTTCAGCCCCGCCCACTTGCACTGGTGGGCGTCATTGTTGAAAATTGGAAGCATTTTCAGGGCTTCAAGTTGGAAGGTGGGATTGGGGGGCTATAGTGTACTTGGGGGTCTACCCTACCAAGATCTGACAAAGGTATATTTTGCCGATCCGCTGCCTTTAAGTGCTCAGTGCTGGACATAATTATAAGGACACTCTAGAAATCACTGTAATTTACGTTCTTTTTGATAAACTCGTGAAACTTTGCTGTGTGGTGCGCATGTAAGCCTACCACGTTGATTTCGAACAGAGAAAAATGGGATAATTCGAAAAAACCCGTTTTGAAAGCTGGACAAAATTATGAAGACGCCTGGTCTTTTTGAACATTATCGCATTCCTTGACTCTCAAATTTTTCTATAGAGTTACATCCCAAGATATGGAACCTTTGCAACACCTAGACCTGTCATCCTACTCAAAAAGATGATCATTTCATTTTTCGTTCCCAAAGGCATCAAAAGTCAAACCTCAACAAACAACTGTTTGAAGAGTTTCAAGCTCGTGTTCATTTCAAATGACAGTCCTGGAACACACTGAGCCTTTCGATAGATAAGGTGAAGAGCGCTTCTACAGCTCTGCGTAATCGCTGGTATTGCGATATACTCCAACCCCACTATGGGATTGTCACGCTTTTGTACCACAAAACTCACCTTCCAATGTTCGTGAAGTGACGGGCTCGATTTATTACATTGCCTACACGGTGACACAGCTTTCGAACAAACTTTAGATTTTTTCTAGTGCTGCAGTCGCCATTCAGATGTGAAACTTGAAACTTTCCACGAAAAGTCTCTGCGAGCAGTAGATTGAACGTAATCACAAATCTCTTCCCTCTCTGTTTCATGTCAAATTCTACGCGGTAGCTGAGATTAGCCAAAATTTTGAAGTTTCAAGCGGTCTCCTGTTCGATTTCGTGATCTGAGTCGGACATGATTGTGCAGGGTGCTCCACTCAACTCTCAGAGGATGACAACTGCGGCTGAACCAGAATGTGCAACCCCGAAATTTTTTCCTGACTACAGTTGTGACCGTGGAATTTGTCCAAAATTGCGGAATTTTCGGGATTCGCGGGATTTGCGGGACTTGCGGGATTTAGCTATAACTTCTTTTAAAACAGCTTTATCTGTAATCTGCGTGAAGATTTGGCTTCAGCTTGATGAGACGAATCTTCTGGTCTACAATTTGTCCGTAATTCATAGTGACACGGTAGACACATGGTGATACCTTGTTGTTTTCTATGTTAAGGCTTTTGTGAACATCTATCACCGTGTAAATCGCGAATAGGAGGTTCTGGTACGAAGTTCCCATTATCGAAAGCTATCGCGAAAAAATGGGCAGTTTTTAATTACCCTTATCACTGATATAAGCATTTTATCACAAACTTGACTCAGTTAGTGATAAAATATAAGAAAACTTACAAGGAAAGGATACTCGGTCACCGTGGCCATTTGGAGTGCGATGTATACTGTAAGATGGACCTCGAGGGAAAGAAGTTATGATTCTTTGAAAATGGTGCGACAGAACTTTCGATTCAACTTAATATGGCTGTCTGTATGTACCAGTGGCGTACCGAGGGCCCCCCCCCCCGAGAATGGGTCGCGAAATTTTTGAAAGTTACTTACATTTATTATAAAAATGTGCAGGGGACTTATTTTTACTTGTAAATAATGAAAATAATTTCTGAAAATTTTTGAACATTCAAATTAGCCTTGTAAAAAAATTTCTCGGGGGCAGTCAGGGGCCCGGAGAGATTTTGAGGAGCTCTCAAAAAATTTTTCGGAGTGCGTGGCTGACGCCACGCCCCCTCAATAGGAAATTTTTTTGTTCCCCGCCCCCGAGCCGAAATCCTTGGTACGCCACTGGTATGTACGTCTGTTCCGAATGAAATCCTTATTTCTAAATCGATCCGAACCAAACTTTGCACACATATACGTCGGCGTAGCGGGTGTCATAGGCTACTTTTCGTCATTGATCGATATCGATTTTATCGATTTTTATCGATTTTTTTGTAAAGTTTGAACTGCGGGGCTGGGAGTTGGCGCAGGAGGGTAACCGAGCATGCTGATCTTATATATAAAGCTGAATGTCTGTTTGTCTGTCTGTCTGTATGTATGTATGTATGTCTGTCTGTCTGTGTGTACGTATGTTCCGAATAGAAAATTCCATTTCTGAACCGATCGGGACCAAACTTAGCACACATACACTTCGGGCCCCGGCGGGTGTCATAGTCCACTTTTCGTTATCGATCGATGTCGATTTTATCGATTTTTTGTTCGGAACATACGGCGGAGCCGGATAAGCCAGCTAGTTATGAATAAATATTAGTTTTTGGAATTATACAATAGTTTTATCGATTTTATCGATCCTTTGTAAATTCTGAATCACATGGTTGGGAGTTCGCACAGGGATAAGTGAGCATGCTGATAACCAACACAGCGGGAATAGGGAGTTGGAGTTGGTATGTGGAAGAAGAGGGCAGGGGGAAAGGTTATACAGGGATAGGGGTGGATTTATCATAGCGTTTTGACAGGGCCGGGCGGAGCCGGGAATGCCAGCTAGTATACTAGGAAACACAGCAGCTCGGATCAGCTTAAGTGGTACGCACGGTTTTGAAAGGCAGCAAAAGCATGTAACAAGAAGGAGATTTCAGTCAGAACTTATAAGAGCGCAAAAGGCTTATGTTGAAGATGAAAATTGCAACTTGGGACCTGTGGATCATCGAAAATTTCATGACTTCAAAACATCATTTGTTCTTATCAGCAACATGCTTAGCACTGTCGGGTTAGATAATCTGCTCAACTTTGGAGCTTTTTTGTTAACTTCGGAGAAAGAAAAATGACTTTAAAGAAAAGCGCCGGGGGTCATCAGGGATCATGCAAAAGCTGGAAAATGCGGTTCGTACAGCTTCTCGCTCCTGTTCAACATGTTCATAGTGAAGGGTAGTAGGAATACTTACGGATTGGTACACAACGTGAAATCCAGGTATCTGGAGTTTCGAAATATAAAGCTTTCTTTTAAGCTGCGATCCCCTCCCCGCGGGGATGTTAGTGCATGCGGCCCTAAGATGTACACTGCAGACACGGAACCCTTGGATTGTTTATCCTTGAAGGCAGTCCCGGCAGATTCGCGTCCTGGGTGATATAGCTGTGGCGGGGTTCCTGGTCACCCCACTAAATTCTAGGCGGCCTAGTCGGGTGGTTGGTAGTCCACCGCGCCGAGAAACCAGTTCCCGAACTGCCGCGCGCAACCCCAAACGGCGCGCTCGAACGGCTTTGCTTGTCTGTTCGGCGGGGATTTCAGACCGCTCCCGCATTGTGTGCGCTACCAAAAGCATAAATTAGCGGCGACAGGGTCTTCTTGTCGGGGCCTCCCAACTTTCTATTGAATATCTCTTCCAAGCTGCTTTTCTGGAATTGGGTAAAGGCTCCAAAATCGTTTTCACCCCCCTTAATGTTCAAATTCGGGTTCTACGTGTCGAAAAGGCCTAAAACATGCAAAAAGGTGGATGTACAAATCGGGGCCTCCCAACTTTCTATTGAATATCTCTTCCAAGCTGCTTTTCTGGAATTGGGTAAAGGCTCCAAAATCGTTTTCACCCCCTTAATGTTCAAATTCGGGTTCTACGTGTCGAAAAGGCCTAAAACATGCAAAAAGGTGGATGTACAAAATCTGCCATGACACTCTTTTAAAGGCAGCGTCCCGTCAAAGTGGAGGTGTCGGGTTTCTGCAGCGATGCTGAAGTAAAGCTCCTACGTAAGCGATGACTGAAAAAATAACTGTGCGAAAAAGGGGGTCCGCCAAGGTCGAAACTTGACCTAAAAGTGGCCCGGATCTACGGTAGGCTTGGGCGAGTACGAGATGCATTCAAGGTAGAGACGCAGAGTTAAGGGCAGGGCGCCAGTTATGAGCGCAGGATCGTTGCGGACCCTGCGCTGCTATGCGTGCTCTGGCCTTGCATCGAAATCGCTGTGCGGACCATTCGAGCCTATCGCAAGATCCGGGAGTCATCGCTTAGGTAGGGGTCTAATTTAACATCGCCACAAAAACCCGGCACTTTTTGCCGGGACGCTGCCTTTAAACCTGAAGAAACTTACATGAGCTCTATGATGTCTACAAGCTTTACGTAATCCATACTTCATATATATCTGAAGCAGTTTTAGTGTACATGTCTACACTTAAGTCTGGATGCAGATAAACAAAGTAATTTGAGACATTTTTTTTGGAGTCAAAAATTGAATGAGTGCCATTCTAGCAATATTCATAACTAACTTTGTAAGTATGTATCGTTTTCAATGAACGAATCTCACACCATGCGTGCTACTTGACGGCTAAACTAAATTAGAAGCTGCTCAATTTCAGTGAATTCTCCTTTTCAATCTCTTTTTTGATTTGAATGGTATGTATCAGTTAGGGTACACATTTCACAGTTCGTTCCACTGAGAAAGTGTTACTGAAAAACCACTAGTACGGAATCATCTGTTGCCGGGCATAATGTGCAGGCACACACAATAAGTTACAAACGGCTTGAGAATATTTCCTTCAGTACGCTTCATGTTCAAAAAACATTCAGGAGCACACGATAGCAGAACACTTAAACGAAATGTAATTTGCTGATGATGTCTGACAACAATTGCCTCGTATGGCTTTCTGAATCAGAAAATACTGGGTGCGTAGCAACGCAGTCATATCTCAACATTTATTTGAATCTCACTGGCAGTTAGTAAGTGTGCAATATGTGTCTTAACTGATAGAAAGAACTATGGGATTGTGAAAGATATAGGAGGAAATGACGAAAAACTACAAAAGTCAATTTGTCGTGCACGCATAGCTTTAAGCACACTGTATTTAAAGTGAAAGGTAATTGAAATGGCCCTCGAGCACACCTTCGATAGTCTAGAGATAGGGCCGGGCCTCTGTTGTGAAGGATGTTTGCATATCTGCTCCCCATAAAAAAAAGAAGGTGGTCTGCATATCTTCTCCCCATGAAAAGTGAAGATTTGTTTATAAAAAGTCGGAAATGGTAAAAAGATGCAACACGATTAGCAAAAACAAAAGAAACCCTTGGAAACGGATAAAAACGCTGCAATGAGTGTAATCTTTCATTTGGCAGCATTTCGAATCGCAGGTTTTCAAACTAGGACCAGGCTATCCACAATGCGGTGGGGAGAGTGGGGACAAGAAAGAGCTAATTTATTCTCTGTGTGTTTTGAAAACAACATGTTCTGGATGTGGTAATCATCAAAAACAAGATAAACAAGTAAAGTCTTAAAATGACGAAAACGCAAAGTTTTGTTTCTACTAAGTTGTAAGTTGTTTTGTTTCTACTAAGTTGTTACTAAGCTGTTTCTACTTCTATTCTGCTTGTCAAAGCGAATCGTTTCTTGATGCCTCCTTCAAATTTTTACCTCTCTCTATTAGTTTCCGTTTTTGGTGACTAGTTTTATTCTGCCCATAATTTCGAGCGAGATGCCCCTAAGCGTGGAAGAAATGGGTGCTTATTAACCCTTTAAAGAGCTTATCAAATGTTTCACCACAATTGAAGAAGTAAGCCTTGTGACGTTGTCTGGGTTCTAGACGACTGAAGCAAGATCTGTGAAACGCAGAGTAAACGTGAAAAAAAAAACTGAACTAAAAAAGAACGAGTGATTTTCGAAAGCACGATTTTTGCCAGATTTGTCGCTCAAATCAAAATATGGAGTTGTGACGTTGTTGGCGTGAAAATAGAGCTCAAGAGCTTGAATAGGATAAGCAGTTTGCTGAGATTGGGTTCCGAAAGACGGAGAAAATGTACCAGAGCCAAGTGCCTCGTGCATCGCGTTTGGGGTAGCGAGGTAGCGCGCAACGCGTGGAGACGCAGACAAGCAGAGGAGAAAGACCAGCGCCGACGGGGCATTTGACTGTGGTTAGATCTACGCGGGCTCTTAACGAAACAATGCAACATTATGTACCATCCTGATCGTCACGACACGACTAGGAGCAATGACAACGTTGCCGGCGTTAGAAATCATTCCTTAACGAAATACCACTCCCGCGATCTTTATCTTTTTGGTGAACTTCAACAGCTTTCATGAGCCTTTGCAACTCAATCGCAAACTTAAAGGAGGTTAACTGACAAGTGTTGTCCCGAATTTTATGGAAATTTTTTCAAAACGTCGCTTATAGCACAAGAAAGACTATAAAATGCAGTTTTTCGATTTTGCTGGGATGTTATTGAGATATTAATCACTATACTTGCTTCAATCGCATTCATTCCGATTTATTTATAATAAAGAGGCTTTGCCCTGGATGACTTCTGTTGGTTTTCTGGTAGGTCGTGTTCTCATGTATCGCTTAGAGTGAAAGTCACCAGAGTGCACTCTATGTATCGATGGTATGCGCTCGAGACTTCAGCCTGATTTGTGATATCTTCCATTAAAATCCGGTTTTGATTTTGAAGTCATGTGAGAATGCTCTGGTTACCGTACTAACACTGGTTTTAAAAAGCAAAAAATTCTTGTATATGGTCTTGAGTTGTACTATTGGTTTTGAAAAGCTCAAAAATTCAACGTATCATAACTATTAGGTTGTTCCATAAGTTCGTAGCGTTTTTATTTTTTTCCTACTCATATCTTTGAGGAGCAGTTGATTTGCGGCGGAATGCATATATCGTTTGGAAGGGCTGATTGTGCTTTTTGAAATACATCTACTGATTTCGGTGGAAAGCTGATTTACTCGGATCTCGCAGCTTCCAAAAATGGAAATTTTGAAAGGCAAAAAGGAGCAATTTCGGCATTTGCGCCTTTTTCGTTATGAAAAGAAGCGTTTTTGCACAGATTTTTGTGTCGATTATGCAACGTGGCGTTTGTTCATCAATATAAAACAAAAAAAGAATTGGATTGGTACAAAAGAGCAGGAGCTGAGCAGAATGTCCCTGAACAAGACTTTTCGGGGTACGGGCAGGATGTCCTGCACTGAATATTGCTGGACAAGTAGGCGACGGTCAACCACGCCATAAGCAATCCAAATGCACGGTTTAAACCAGGTCCTACGCAGAAAAAGCCTAAAAGACAAATCCAGTGAGTTTTTCTGCATGACGAAACATGGCCTCATACGGCAAACGTCGTCAAAACTCTCCTACACAACTCGAGTGGAAGGTACTTCAGTACCCAAAATACTCTCCAAACCTCGCTCTACCAAATTATCATTTGCTCCGCTCTCTGGCAAACCTCATGAATTGTGCATGTCTCGATTTCAGTAAGCAACTTGAGCGCTGGTTAGATGACTTTCTTGGGGCCCGGCGCGCTGCCGTTTGAAAAATTGAGGTTGAGAAGCTGACAAGAATGTGCCAAAAGGTTATGCGCTACAACCAGAATTATAATTTTGAGTGATTTTTACTGTAAATTGATGATTTTGTCGGTTTATAAAAACGCTACGAACTCATGGAACGACCTAATACACTACGCTTAAAAGGCTGAAATGACAATAGATCCTTTCAAAAGCAAAAACTGTCACAGTAAATTTTTTCTGTTCTACTATGCTGGCCATCGAATTACTTTTGAGAAAATGGAAGAAGTTTGCATAGTTTACACATGTCTCGAAGTATAAAAAAATGGTAAGATGATTTATCCTGGAAATTCCTGGAAAATCTTTTCTTACACAGAATGCTGTTCCTTGAATTCTTGTTTGAGGCCGAATGGTACCGTCAAATGTTGTGACCAAGAGCTTGTTAAGTTAACAATTTCTGAAAATTTTACATAATTTCACGAAGGTTCCTGCAGCTTACCTTCTTGCGCCGCCAATTTGGAGTGCAGAATATAGAAATTTCGAGTCGCTCCCCTTAACATAGTCATGAATAAACAGTATTCTTTATATCAATAATGGATTGTAAATTGTTACATCGTTGGTGCTTCTAATCCTCTTTTGAAATCATAGGTGCGAAGGAAGCCAGGCCCTCTCCAGGTGAAGGAGGTATCCGCTACTCCCATCCTTGTAGTGTGAAGGGATAAGTGAGCCCTGAAAGAAATGCCCTAACAAGCTACATACCATCTGGAAGCTGATGCCCTAGAGAGTCGAATAACCGTTGATTTTTTTTAGTATTTGCCGGGAAGTATAGCGATTTTATTTAAAATATCAATTGATCTAGCATGCTAACTTTCTGCTCTCTTATCGCAATGAAGATGAAAGTTACGAGGGTCTAATTGACGAAGAATTGCTCTGTAATCTAAAAAGATAATCAGGTGTAGTTATGTGTTCGTTGGGCAAAAATTTGCTGCTAATAATGGACATAATTTTAGATAAAATGCAGAATATCTCTCGGTAGAGTAGGACTAAAAGAAAGCCGATGGTTTACGTTGAATCCCTGTTTTCTAAGCTTTTAAATGGCTATATAGAGTTTTTTAACCCCATATTCTATATAGCTATATAGCTACATAGATTGTGGGGTGCTTGCTCTACCCGCTCACCCATTGTATTGTATTTCATGGGTCACCGGAGCAAGCATGTTTTGAAGCTAGGAAGCTCAATGCCCTAACAAGCTATATACTGTTCGAAAGATGAGATTATGGAGAATTGAACTGGACCGTCGACTTATTTCTATCCGTTCTTAGCAGACTCAGATAATCGCCGGGGGCAGGCGGTCTGCAAACTCGCGCTTTTCTGCAAACAGTCAGCAGAATTTTGGGGAGTGGCCAAACCTTCAGCTAGCGGTACCTCCGTCTTCTGCCAGCGGGCAGCAATAGCAAGCGCTCGTCAAATATTTTCTTTCAGCGAGCGCGGGCCAAACTTTCAGCAGACGCTTGAACTCTTTTTACGCAGTTTCGCTCGTACACTGAGCAAGGGTAGCACTCTACATTACAAAGGTGTCATCGATGGTTCAATTAAAAATACCTACGGGCTGCGCGGTCCTTCAAAAGGACCGTGCGGTGCCCAAAAATTTTGATATTCTTGCGGAAAGTCCGCGAGAATGCGGCCACTGCGCCACAACTAATCTTTGAAAAAGCCGCAATTGTTCTCCGAGCATTCGTCTAAAATTTCGCAAAAATTCTTCCAGATATCTGCAGGCGGACCGCAAGAAATCAACGAACTTTTTTTGCGGTTCCCGCCTGCTTATAAATAGCATGGCCGCCTGCCCCCAGCGATTATAAGATATGAGGAATTTATCTGACTGATATATTTAGTGATTCGCTTCAGCTGACAAACGGCCGTCTGATTCTCTTTCATTTCATAAAAAAGTATTACTAACGTAATCATCTACTATTTACGATAATCACTGCGTATCACACTGAGCTAGCACGCTTTACAGTTTCGAGCATGACTTTTGTAATTCTTACGAGCATCGACAACCTGGAAATAGACTTACCATAGATATAGATTTACTTGTTAGTTGGTTTCTTTCTTGCTTCTCTTACAAGCAAATGCTTCTGTCTATGCTTCTGTCTTCTGCTTCTGTCTCTTCTGTTTATCTACCTCAAAACTGTGAGAAGCGTTAGAAACTTAAAGCTTGAAAATAAAAATGTCCAAAAGATATTTCAAAAAAACATGTAAGAAAGAGGCACAAACAAGCATCAACCATTGTGGTTCTCGGGAAAAAAATTTATGTGGTTTTTGATCTTGTGTTCGATTTTAGAGTGTTTGAACCTCCAATGGCTTTTTGATCATAGTCCCCTCTCAAATTGTCTCAAATTAGCCTCAGGAAAAGGGGGTCATTCGATTCTGGCTCAAACGTGAAGGGGGTTAGATCCATTAACTCCCCTATCGCAACTATGGTTGGAATTCTATTTTTTAGGAAAATTACCAAAATAGGTGCAAGTACGTGCAACTGACTTATTGTGTCACTGAGGCTTGAGCCCAAAATACGTGGGCTTTGGTGTTTTGGCTATTCACAACAGTGTGAATTTCAAACGGAATTCAATAACTTTCGATCTAGATTCTTTCTGCAGCTAAGAAAAGCTGTTTCGGAATTAACGTTTTAAGCTGCCTCTACCTATCTTATGTCGAAGGGCACTGCGACTTTTGGTGGACTCCCGTTGTTGAGTCCATCAGATATTTTAATATGTGGACCAGTGTCCCGATATCCAGTACATCAGGAAGACACGTGATTGGCTAGATCAGCCCGTTAACAGTGCAAGCTCTGCATCTTTTCTTTGCTTTGAAACTAAAGTTTCATATGTACTGCGTGTAATAAGCGTTTCTTGAGCTCAAAGGAATTTTTAATGGCATACGGTAGCAGGACACATTTAGAGAGGAAATGTAATTTGCTGATGATGTTTGACAGTCACTGCCTCGTGGGTCTTCTTGAACTTGGAAACTGACTGGATGCGTAGCAACGCGATCATATCTCAATTTCTTTCACAATTTTGCTGGCAGATGGTTGCTTGCACTACGTGTCTTGGTCTGTGATGGAGACGAAAAATTATACGGAAAATATATGATAGTAATAAGAAAAGTGCAAAGTTCCATGTGCATAAACTTCGTAAAACCACCTGTGTGGATAGTATAGGGCATTCGAAAAGTCGTAACGATGGTCAGACCGCGCGCGACACGCACGCCTCCAACAACCGCATTTTCTTGGTTCCTAATTCTACTCGAAGGGTTTCTTTTGCTTACATATGATAATTTTCGGAAAGTGGAAGTGACTGAGCTGAACGTTGAGCTGATGCCTTCTTGTATGCGATTTTATGCTCCTCTCCTTTACGATTTCTAAAATGAGCTTTAATGCCGGAATCCGATGTACAGGTCTCCAAAACTTATAATTAGCTCTAAACATCTTTCTGAATAGTGCCACCAGTAGCGATTATCATGAATTTATGCCATACGATTTCCATATATAGCTTTGAGTTGAATTGATGGTTCTAAAAAGTTTAGTAGCCCAAATTTAATGTTTACTTTTCACTTTTAGTTGAAGTGTGGGAACTCAAAACTTCAAATCATTCATGCTTCCAGTCAACGCAAATTCTACTATCTATGGCACGTTCCAACTACTACCATCAAGCAAGCTACAGAAATGTCCCAAAAGTTGTATGCGTGGTAATTTTGCTTTCACCAAAATTTCGAAAACCAAAGAATGCGTTTCCCTTTACAGATTACTTCCTTTGCTTGTTCAGTTTCCAAGATGCAAACGATAGATGCGACCGTTATGATCAGTTTTTTATAGTTTTCATCCTAATTTTCTTTTAGATTTTTTGGCATTTTGTGGAAGTCAATTTGCTCAATCTTCAAACACAACCTGCAAACGTCAGAAGTTGTCCTCGAAAGGTCCACTCACAAGTCACTGCACCTTCAACTTGTGCGAGCATATTTTGTGATTTCAAGGTATTGTTATTGCCTGTAAAATTACAATTTCATTCACTCACCACTGATTGAGTGAACGATTTTGCAACTTTTTCGTTAAATAATCCTTATTTGTAGAGTCCGGAGTAGAACTTATCTGAGGTTAAAGGTTTGTTATGCCTAAGATGAGCAGCTCATCACAATGTGTTGCTCACCTTGAGCAAAGAGTTCCTTCAAAGCCACCCTTCACTGAGTCTATCAGCCACATCGGGTAAGTAAGACTCAAGCAGGAGCCACCACATTTCTGGTAGCCCGCAGTTTGTTGAAAATCTCTGACGGAGAGCTTCTAAAGTTTGACTATTTCAAGTCACTGAGCCATTCTTCAAAGCTTTTACTAACAATTAAGCAAGTGATTAGATGGACCGCCGCGATTACAGTGTGGTCATCATCTCCCAAAACGACAAATTGCATAGTTTGGGCTCAGCTCATACAAGAAATTGTTGTGGTAGCCCCTCGAATTACCGATGAGCCTATGTGATGAACTAAGTTTAGTCAAAAGCGTGCGCCAGCATCCACACACTTTGAACCGCAAAATAGCACATTAAAGGGATGACAAGTGTATTTACAAAGAGATTATTACATTAACAGCACGATTGTACAACAAAGAGAGACGTAGGATTATTGATCTAATCAGCGTTTGATACGTTCAGAATTGAGCTCTCCCGATGGAATCATAGCCTTTCTCTCAATGTCTCTGATTAGATTCTCTTTATACCCATATTTGCTATATATTAGGTTGTCCCATAAGTTTTTTCATATTCGGACTTTCAATTCGATTTTTCTCAGGAACTACAGCACCTAGTAGGCTGCAAATTTTTGGCAGTAATTCTGAGCGAATAAGCTATATAATCACCTACTTGCGGGGAATACAGAAGTATTACAGGCAAAGTTTGAAAATTGAGCGCATTATTTTTTTCTTGGTTTCTAGCCATCAGAAAAATGCAGCAAGTGCATTTATAAATATCCGATGAGGAGAGTATATGCATGAAAAAATAGGAAATTTGCAGAGCTGTTTTGAACTGAAATATGATGATTTTCGTTTTTTCGGAAATTCGGGAAAATCTTTTATTTTGGTTTGGAGCATGTTGCGGATTGGACTTAGTGCGAACTTTTGAAAACCATCTTGTAGAGCTTACTTTGATCTGTCGAATGGTACCCTGCAATTTATCAGGAGTTCAAGAAGAACTAATTTATGTCGTTGAAAAGTCAGGTATGAAAAGACTTATGGGACAACCTAATATATGCTCTCAATTTCATGCCGCATTTCTAAGAAAGGCATACAACAAGATTTTTTTTATATAGACGATTAAGAACTATTAGTTGGTCCCAAAAATTCTGCCAATTTTTATTTAAGAATCTGCTACTTGGCGCTATCTCGACAGATTTGCTTTATTTTATAATTATTCAAAAATATATATCTTTTGCTAGGTTTGACATTTTTGGTTGAGTCGCCAAAAGTCTGGAAAAAAAAAAAAGTCGCCAAAAGTCCGCTTCAAAATGAAATCTGATACATAAGTTGATACATAAGTTTTTTGGCCTACTCTTTGCGGCTGTGATAAGTTCGTGCTGTTTGAACGTGTTTGTAAAGTTATAACTTTCGAAATTAGTGACAAATTAACATGGCTCATCGAAGTATCGCGGAAGTACTGGATGCCGCTCCGTCTCCTTCATCGAGAAGGCATTTGTTTCGTTTGAGATTGACATCTTCTACAAGGACATCATCATCGACGCGAAGAGAGGAGTTCGACAAGGCGATACCATATCGCCGAAACTTTTCAGCGCTGCTTTCAAGAACATCATGCGGACACTAGAGTGGGACGACATGAGTGTGAAAGTGGATGGCAGGCAACTACACCACCTTTGCTTCGCTGATGCCATAGTCCTGATTACACCGATCATCAGGAAAGCGGAACGAATGTTGGCTCAGTTTGACGTGTGCGGGAAGATCGCTCTGGATCTCATTCTGACGAAGACAATGTTGAGAAACGGATGGGTTCTTGATGCTGCTTTTACGCTGAATGGAATGAATGGCCGAATGCTCTCTACGTCTATCTAGGTAGAAAAGTGAATTTGATGAATGACCTCCCGGAACTGAGCAGGAGGAAACGAGCAGCATGGGCATACAAAGCAATTGAGGACGTAGTGAAGAAGACCAAGAACATCCGGCTTTGCGCCCATCTCTTCACCACGACGGTTCTGTCTGATTTGACGTACGCTCGGAAACGTGGACCGCGAGGAAGCTGAATAAGACACGGTTAGCGTCATCGAACGCTGTTGAGAGAGTGATGTTAGAAGTGAACCGATTCGCGGAAATAAAGGAAGTAATACGAAACTCTATACTGCGTCAACGATCGAAGATCAGGTTTGCTGCCGCATAAGCCAAACAAAATAAAACAAGATGGGACGGACATGTGATATGTTTTGACGACAATCTGTGGACTAGAGCTATAACGGATTGAACACCACTGGACGTCGAACGCGGAACAGAAAGACGCCGACTCGATGGTTGGACATGTTAACCAAGTCCTTCAATAAAGTTCTTCATTGTTCCTCGCGTATTTGGTGCGATGAGAAGACATTGGTAAACAATCGCTTTCGTGTCAAGCGATGATCAACGGAACCAGGTGATACAGTTGATACAGTGGCAAATTGATTAATTTCGGCGTCTTCTGTGAAAAAAAAAACTCGAAATTCGCAACTTCTTACGGAGACATTCAAACCACAAACTCTTCACATTTGCGAAGTTTGGGTCAAAAAACCTATGTATTGGTAATTTCAGATTTTTCTGAAGCGTTCCAGATTTCTAGGTAACTAACAAGAATGGTAATAATGGTCAAAGCTTAAGCGTTTTATTTCATTTTTATCTCTGCATTCATTGTGTAGTAGAAGCTCGGTAAATTATTCGAGCCAAAGACACACTTTTTCTAATTAAATTCAAAGCAGCAAATCGGTTAAAATGGAGCAAAGTTACGATTTTTCAAAAATGAGACAATAGAACTTTTACGAAGACTCAATAGCATCGGAAACATTTCTACAGCGAAATGCAATCTCCTGCAAAGATGGTGACTCTTTCTGTTGTTGAAAAAACGAAGTTAATTAGACAAGCTTTGTGGATGACATTTCCTTTCTATAAAGATCTGAGCGTTTTTTCCGTGAGTAATAGATGATTGGACATCAGATATGTCATAGTTTTCGCTTTTCAAGAGAAATGCTTATGACTTTTCAGGGCTTTTATAGAATATTTAAACTAATCAAAAACATTATTTATTAACTTAGTCTGAAACGTAGATGCAACGCAGACGTAGAAATAAATCCATATATTCTCAAAGAGAAATAGCTCTGAACCAGCAAAATGCTCTATGTGATATTACTTGTTCATATGTTGCAGTATGTTTGCTTATACTTGTTGTGACACTTACTCTGTTATTACACTACACGCTTACCTAGAAGCCGTTAGTATAGTGAAGAAAGGCAGTAACAAGCGAAAGCATTGGCTTTGCAAGAGTATATTATCGAAAACTGGATGTAGGGAAGGCATCCTAATATGTTTGGAACCAAATTGAAAGATCACAAACTACCAGAGGTTAACACTAGTGTTACTTTGCGGCGATAACTACATAAAACTCATGTAAGATTGACGGATATTCTACAGGACGGGGCAAAAATCTGGGAGCCGACTTTGCAGTGTTGTAAATCACGAAACCACTAAACTACTGACTAAACTAATAACTTTGATTCCAAAATTGTTTAGCACCCGTGCTTGCCATATGTTTTATGAGCAAAATAGAAGAACCGGTGTTCAGAGTCCACTTATGTATTGCCGTCACATTGACGACTGTTGCGTAGTTACATCAACACAGTCCGAGACGGACGAATGCTTTAGAATACTAAGTCAACGGTTGCAATACATAAGTTTTCCACGAGAGAAACCTCGTGGCTACCGTTTTTGAATATACAATTGATGGTGATGAATGGAAGGCTGCGCATTGAATGGTATCGTAAAGAGAGTAATAAGAATAGTATCTTGCATGCGAAATCTGCGCACCCGATGGTTGTCAAACGTGCCGTTGTGCGCAATATGTACAAAACAGCGACATGCATATCTAACGGCAGAATTGAAAGGCTAGAATCACTAAAGATGACAGCCGAAATTGTGACCTTAAGTGGATATTGGGTGAGACTTAGACAATCGAAAAGGAATGGTAATGACAGGCAGACAAGGTATCAACAAAATACCCTTGTGCATGCCTTTCATATCCGAAAGGGTGACTGCTGCGATTAAACAATGCCTGATACAGGTACAGCTTGCCGATGATGTTGTTTTAGTAAATGTACCAAGAGACAACATCAAAAGGCAATTGCTCCGCAACAGGTTGTATGATAAAGCCTGTATCTCACGTGATTGCGTAGTCTGCCCGTTCGGAGAACTTGGAGATTGTAAGAAATCTGGCGTCATTTGTAAAATTGAATGCATGAAGTGCTCTGCCATTTATATAGGTGAAACCGGCCGACCGTTAGGTGTACGGGCCAACGAACATTTAGCCAGCAGAAAGAGGCAAATCATGGTAAGTCCACTAGGAAAGCATAGAATGGTAGAACATGGTGGTACCGATTACGAAGTCAGCTGCAAAATTTTAGCCTACAAACATCAAATTTCTGCGCGAAAGGCCTTAGAGGCAGCCTATATCCTTGCCCAAGACCCGGAACCAAACGGCAAGAATGAAAAATTGTCTATTACGATCGACATGCTACCGTATCTATCGTTTTGCGAACTATAAGACTGCTGTTAACTCGTATTTAAGCAGCACTGTGTCATCTCGGTTGCTCATTTGTCGCACTCCGTCACAACAATCGATTCATCTCGAGTGGCTACGAGCTAACGGTGATACGCTTGGTGGCTTGACACCTCCTCCCAAACTCTCTGTTTCCGCCTAGGACGAATCGAGTGGCAAATGGGAGGAGGTATTTGGCGGCTGAGAATGTATTATTGTATTATTGTGACTGACACCTTTTCAGCCTCTGAAGACGGCGTCGTACCGAAACGTCAGGCAATAAAATTGTGTCACCATTAAAACCTGTTACGGCATAGCAAAATAATTGCAAGTATCCATCCAAATTTGTGCCCATAATGTCCATTCGAACATCCTCTACAAACCACACTTTACCTAGAGGAAGATACTTGCCATATGTATTTATAAGAGGATTTTACCAAGCAAGTGCTTCTGAAGAACGAGAAAGTCAAAATGTTTAGTACTCACAAGTTATTTCGTAGCTAAAGATACTGCGAACATTCTACAACACTTCGATACATACAATGTATAAAAGGCTTGACGCTATCACATCGTAGTAGTTGCGTTTGCCAGAAACTATTCTTTCGAAAACGCAAAATAAAATATTACCGGCGTGTCAGTGATCATTTGTCTTCAAAACAAATTTGAAAGCTTTAAGAGCGGAGCGGGGACTGAATCACGACAGACAGATTTGCCAGCATTATGAAGGGCTGCTTTGAAGCCAAAGAGGCAATTTCAAAATTTGAAAGCTGCACTGTATTTATAAAGGTTCGGATCATGTGTGCACTCACCAAACTTTCTGTTTCTGGTGTCCTCCTGATTTTATTTGTTAAATTACTAAGCTCCCAGACTTTATTGTCCCACACCGTATCACACCTTTTTTTACACCGAAAAGTTTCAGATGCTTCCTACATTGCTCACATCAATTTGCTCCATGCTCGGAGGTCAGGGCATACAATTCACCAAGTTGACAATTTTGTAAGCATACTCAAATTTTTGTTTCATAAGATTTCTTCTCTGTAGTGTTTCCTCTTTAAAAAGTCAAAGTGTCCGTTACCCTTCTTTTTCAGGGAACCAATCTTATGCCTCTGTCGTCTCAATAATGGAAGTGAATACGTACTGAAAACATTGAAGAATTTCTGAAAATTTTTTGTTCTTATGTGGTGAGTACACGAAGTGTGCACATATTTGATCGTCAGTACCCCTCTTCTTTTGATGCGTTCTCCCGAAATAATCAGTTTGGAAAACTTCAGCTTAGACCTACAGTGTGAAGCAAATCATCGCTTTGGCGTATCGCAGGCTACAGTAGAAACTTCTGCCATAAAAAATCAATGTAGAATGGGCAAACTGACAAACTTCCTGACATCCTGACAAACCTCCTCAAAAAATGTGGAAAATAGTGTGGCAAGGTATTCGTACATGCTTATTTCACTACAAAACTCTTCACAGGTTTATTTTTATTCCTTTCATTGGAGAACAATATGGAATTGGATTTATACGAACTTTACTTTTAGTGGAATTATACGGACTTCGCAATTCATATTATTCTTCACTGCCCCAAGATGCGCTGGTTATTTGCATACGTGTGGTTGAATACCTGAAAGTTGTACAGCAAAGATGAATTTAGAGCTCGCATCGTTTGCTATTAGAGGAATTTGCAGATGTTAGCACCAGATTTAGCTAACAGTAGGATGTCGCGCGCAACGTGGCTTGATGATGTGATCGTACTCATATAAGTAGCTGAGAGTGCACAGTCACAGTTATTCACATGTACGACTCTCGCTCAATTGCTTTAACATTATCTCACGCATGTATTTGTGCCTTCTGCCTTTGCCTTCATATCATTCCTATTTGTAGTTCATCGTTTAATGGTATAATCTGTTATTTGTTCTATCCGTGTTTGTCGTTGTTATTTGTTTTTCTGATAAAGTTTAATTACTCAGGTTTGAGGTTGCTCGTGCTATACGAAATCCCGCGTGGCAATATCTCTGGTTGTAATTCACAAGTGGTATTCGAAGCTTCATAGTTAGTATATCCCAACCACTAATTAATACAATAATCAAGTTTCTGGCGGACGTTTGAAAAAAGTTGTTACGGTGTACCTGGAGAAGCAGCATCACAGTACGGTGCCAGTTTCGATTTCAGAATCGTTGACTTTGGTTAGCTAATGTAAGAATTTTGACTGGTTGGGTGGGTCACAATTGTTTTACAGTAACGCAAGCAATCGCACAAAGGTGGTCAAAAACAGACTTTCAGCCGAAATTTGTTTACGCTTTTCTTGGAAAAGATCGTGGAAATAAATAGGCTTTTGACCCCTAACATCTACATGCCATAAAACTACCTCAATAGCTTTTTAGATTTTTCAGTTTTGTAAATGTATAGCAAAGCTTATCTGCCAACTTGACAAAACTTTTCTTCTCCTACTTAGTTTTCAAATCTTTTGTAAAGTTCTATATGTAACACTCATAGAATTTGTGCATGAACTATAAATAGGATAGATCAACGCTTGCTATTGAAAAGCTTATTTGTCAAAGCTTATGTCTACTGTAGTGTGCAAAAACCGTAGAACTTTCCCGTTTTTACTTCTTCTATCAATTTTTTGCTTCTAAAATAAATTGAACTAAAGCAAGATTGTTTTGATCAAGTAATTTCTATAGTGGATTTGCATTTAGGAGCACTGCACGAGCTTACGTTTCTGATAACACCTTTGTTAGAAAATCAAATAAGTTCTGTAAACTCTCAGCTTCCAATAAAAAACAGTCCCGCCTCTGTTTTCGTTTCCGCCCCTTTCCTCCCTCCGCCTTAGCAACCGCTGGTATATAAGAGTCGCGCAGAGGCGTTACCTTTATTCAAGCCAAGTTTCTTCTAATTGAGCTCCAGAATGAACGCTTCCAATATCTAAAATGTTGGAGGGGGGTGGGGTTAAATTGCTACCGCAATGCTAACTTGGATTTTTTTCTTCTTTCCCAATCTCTCACATATCTTCTTATCTGGCCTGAAATCCATTTAGCCCTGTTTCTAAAGATAAATGTAGTTAGAGTTGTAAATGAGAAAAAGCTGCTGCGTTGTTATACGTAAAATTTCGTGATCCCTTACACAAAAAAGTCATCATAGCCTTCAGTTTATAAAAAAAAATTTCGTTCGTAGACTTGCTTGAAATGGATAGTACGGGTGTGACTAGCCTCGTCATACAACGGCAGCTGTTGATTTGAACTCAGCGTTTTAGACTAATGCTAGAAATAAGTCTTTTTTTCAAATGCGAGACTACTTGTTATAACACCTTGTAAGTAGAAAACCTAATTTAGTTAAGTTTCATTTGAAGGCAAGCTAGTTACTAAAAAGCAGCTTCATTCTCAGTTTTTACAATTTAGAAAAAGAATGCTGAAAGTGATCTCACTTTCAGATCATGTGTTCGAAGGGCATCTCAATCGCCATTGCATTGTTAGTGATTCTGCAGGTAATGCGCGTCAATGTGCTAATTTCTCCATCTAGGTTTGAAGGTCGCTAAACATATGTAGTACGCTAAAATCACAAGATAGTCTTTGACAAAAAATGACATTCACATCTGTTCATTGCGCAGGTCCACGGAACGACTTCCTGCACCTTCATAGATCAGAAAGACGATTTTGTGGCAGATGTCATCTATGCCATGTTGAAGAAAGACAAAGATTGGTGTCTTCTTACCTGTTATGAAGAGGAAAACTGCACGTATGTGGAATATCAAGAGGTTAATAAGGCCATTAGTATCTGTGCGTTTATTCGAAAAATTTCCACAGATGCTGCTTACACTCTGCACATCCCCTGTGCGCTATTTTTGACATGACTTTAGTCCTGGACCTTGAAGGCAGTGCCCCACCGGAATTTGAGACTTGATATTTAGGCGAATTTCAAGCTTTCCGACCTTGTATAACCCTATACGGACTCAAATCCGCGTAGAAATTCTGGAAACTCGATTTCCAAAAACCCCCGAGTTGGCCTGCTCTAGCTTGATTTTGGCCACAAGGTTCAACATGACAAGAAGGACGGCGTCGCGGTTCCCCTAGTGAAATCATAGAAATCCGGTACACTTCAGTTCTGGTGAGGTAATGCCTTTATAAGCGTCAATGACAGTAAACGGATCGTGCCGCAGTGTCATATAGTTTGTTCCTCCACAAGATTCCCATAGGTACCACGTCATCTCGCTGCCTTTCGCTCTTTTGAACGTGTTAACCGCGGGCAGTTTCGCTGGAATCTCAGGAGAAACATGTCAAAAAGAGCGAAAGGCAGCGTCGCACCACGTACGCACGCTGGTTCACATGGGAATTTTCTGGGGCACACAGGATATATGTGTGGGAAATTTTTCAAAAGACAGTTCGTTTGCAGGCAAACACATCGAGTTGATTTTCAACGAGGCACTTTTTTGGATGAGGGATGATTGACGATGAGCATTCAGGGCGTTTGCACTATTTTCAAGGACGGAGAAACTCATCAGGATGGTGGCAACAACATGTACAAGCTTGATTGTCAGCTTACACTACCAGCATGTCCACATTGCTTACCACTTGCGCCAGAAGTGGAATTTCAAACGCTTCCAGTGCCAAAAATTGAACAGAGCAAGACTAGGATGAGGGAACTGCTGGCAAAGGACGCCGTTGCTTTGACTGTCGTACATATCTACGACAAGAATGGTTACATCTTTACAAAGTCCGAAGCAGCTTTTCCTGACGGAACAGCGCCCTTTCACAGGTAACACTTGGTTTTCCTCGCCGTTTTCACTGACGTTACATTCTAAAAGGCGTTTCGCATTCCATACATAACGGATGTCTGGGACAGGCTGTTTGTCGTGTTAATCTCGTGCTATAATGCCTTTCATCTGTTTAGATATGATTCTGTAGAGCATCTTCAAATTAGGTCTACGGTATAAAGCAAATCATCGATCTCTCTTCATTGTTGCAAAATAATTAATAACCTGACCAGTTACTTAAATCATAATGCGCCATTATGAATATGCCATCTAAAACATTTCCAAAAAAATTGGGGAAGTGTAGTAGAGTTTTACGCATGTCAATTTCAGCACGCGACTTTTCGGGTTTTAAGCTCTGTAAATGGTGGAATCAGTTTTGAGGAACGCTGAAATCACTTGCTACGGTGGACTTGGCTTGACTTGTAATACAAGATTTACTCAAATAGTTTCAAATGCTTACATAAAAATAACTTTATACTATATGAACACGAGTTTTACGAGTTTTTCAATTGATTTTTTTAACTTACAAGGAAACCGTGTCAAGTCGAAGTGGCCTTTCCAGATGGGACCCATACTGCTTCAAAGGGTATTAGACGGTGTGCCTTTCAAATCTGCCAAGCGCCTATGGACGCCGAGTTATGACCGTTCTTCGGAACGAAAAATGAATGCAGAATTTAGGTAAAATTGATTGTTACAATCTTTCCAGGGCTCAGATAAAGCAATGTTGAGTATTAGCATATTGATTAAAATGTATCTATTGCATAAACAGCTCTGATACTTGATACTGGAGCATTTAAGCAAATTTGGGCGACTTTGCTTCAATTTTGCGTTCAATTTTTTGACCTGAAAAACGAGCATAACTCGGCGTTCAGAGGCGCTTGGCAGATTGGGAAAGCAGATTTGGAATCACCGATTAATGCTTTTCAAAGCAGTATGGGTCTCATCTGGAAAGGCTACTTCGACTCGACACGGTTCCCTTGTTAGTTAATTTTTTTAATTTTTTGAATTACGATAAAATCAAAAAATTACTACACATTCTACATCAAAATTTACACAAATTATAGTTAATTGATATAGTATATATCTTATACCAGTCTTTTATCAAGCTATTTCATAGGAAATCAATACCACATGTCATTAATCAGTATAGTTATTCCAATATCAGCGCGTCACCTCTGCTTTGCAGAGGTTCGCACTGGCTCTACTATCTATGTGCCTTACTCATTCTCGTGAAATCGTGGCAGTGGAACTCACCGCGCTACGCCGACTACCACGAATAAAATGTAAACAATCACTCATTTAGAAAGTCTTTTCACGTAAAATCGGTGATTTCGCGTAGATGAAATTCGCAGAAAGACAAACGCAAATTTGAATAGGTTTTTGGATTTGTCATGGCTTGGTAGTCGCCATAAAGGTAATAGTAACCGTGAGGTACATCTCTGTGCGAAAATCTTCTCAAACGCTTAGCTAGAATCTTGGCAAATTGACCATTTACACAACCAATTCGTTTTGGAGCCGTTTTCGTTATGTAGTAAAATTTCGACCACTTTTCTGGCTAAACTCCATCGCTTGCACATTTGCTTACCAAACTCATCCACGACTCTGCAAAAAGTGGTGATACGGACCGAATTTTGCGGTACAGAAGCCAGGTGGATCCGTTTGACGCGCAATATCTGAGGGATCCACTCAACCAATCTACTCGTGTTTTTGCATGTTGGACTTTCATGAAGGTAGCATGCGCTATACAAAATTTGAGCTTAGAATGCTGGCTGGAACACACTCCACGAATTTCGTAACAGACACACACACAGACAAAGTCACGTAAACATCCTTAGCCCGTTATTATAAGTCATGATACACTCATGATACATCTACTACAAACAACCAATATAGTAAAGTAGTCTATCAGAATGATTGATATCATAATAAATAAATTCAACTACGAAAATACCAACTTTTTCATTTTATCCTTTAGTTTCCAATATGGTCGCTATCATAGTTTATCATGACTTATAATAAGCCGCTTATTTGTCGGTCTGTAAGTCTGTCTGTTACGAAATTACAGTGAGGAAGATTTACGATACTAAACATCATGTGAGATTAAGATAACGAGTATGGTTCATTTTTAACTACGGGTCTCATGTTGCAGTCAACCGAATAACGATCGAATAACGGTTGGAAGGACAAGCTCTCAGAGAGTGAGTTCACCCACGGTTCATCATGGCCAGTGCGAACCTCTGCGAAGCAGAGGTGAAGCACTGGTTGTATATAATCAACATAATCGACATATATAATATATCATCTATTATTAATGTATTGTATATACAATAAAAGACGGAGTATAGGAACTGTAAGTTGTTGAATTTCAACTATTACAACAGCATTCAGAAATTTTATCTTAAAACTATTTTGAAATGTACACAGGACTTATGAACTCTCCTTCCTTACTGAAAAGTTCCGGGGAGAGCTCTGAGCTCCTTTACTCCGTCTAAGGGAAGGAACGAAACGGAGTATTCAAAGAAAAAATTTCTCTCTTATTACAGATTTCAGCGACCCCGATAAGTTTAGCGCAAGACTCCTTAGCTTGTTAGGTAATTTTCGAAGTACAACACGGTCTTCAATGGCTCAAAACCCTCTTCACAATTCCTAGCGTACCCCTGCGGTAACGAAAAGCAATCGTTGATTCGTTTCATTCTGTGTATCTAAGTTGAATCCAGATTCTACAGAATAATCTACAAATTGGAGAAAGGCAGTGGAGCAAGAGAGCTATCAACGCATACTCTCGATGCATAGGTCCATATAACAAAATCTTTCTCATTGTCAGAAATCACGAAAGACATCGGAGGAAACCCTTGCTAAACTCATGATCAGGGTAAGGCCCCGGTCAGACTTCACGCGACTTAATCGTCGCGATCTAATCGCCAAGATTTCCATTCATTTTCATTTCACGTTCAAAACTTTCGGTCTGGAAAAGTATCACAACCGAATGCAAGTTGATCGGAATGAAATGATGTTGTAACAGTTGTCTCGTCGCGATTCAGTCGCGACGATCAAATCGCGTGAAGTCTGGCCGGGGCCTAAAGCGGGGGGTGCGGCACACGACCGTCGGATACGACCCCCCCCCCCTTGGGCCGGATCTCGGCACGACCCCCCCCCCCCTCTCGCTCTTGAAGGCACCGTCCACCCAGAATTTCGACCTCCATGTTTTTGCCGTTCCAGGGCCTTCTCATACCCCTGATTGCGAATATCAAGTTGAAAATCCACAAAAACCACGAGAACCCCCTGTTTCCAGAACCCGCAGAGCGATATCTTCGGTACGTGATTGGTTGGGCGCGCACGGATGGGCGGGACGAACGTCACGCCCACTCCGAAAGGGGAGGAACCAGCGTCGCGAACGGGGCCAGAAGGATTTCCGAAGCAGTTTTTTCGGTTCGGAAGCTACTTCAGGCAGCGCAAGTTGGGCAATCATTTATAATAGTTGGGGCCCTGCATCTGCTAGGTATCATAGTCTCACCAACCCCAATTTGGGTGGACGATGCCTTTGCCTTTCACAGCTTCAACTCACATTCAGTATATTTTTATTTCAACAAATGCCGGAGAGAACTTACACTAGAGATTTCTTATTAAGATTATTAGCACACCATTTCAACGAATTTGTTCTACTTCTTCTCAGAACGATTGTCGACAAAAGCAACTCCTGATCCTCCGTTGGCAAAACGGCGTCGTCCACCAGGTGAAGCAGGAAGACTGCAACGGAGTCATTGAGAGAACTACATATTATAAGCACTGCAGATATTAGAAACATACCTCTGAATGGGACACGTCGAGTCCTCGACGGCTTGCGTAGATCCGTCAGAAATCAAAGGCGAAGATTCCATGGGAGCTGTAGGCTCGGCTTCCAGATTCTGCAATGTAACCCGCTAACTTCAAACCCCATCGATCGGCTGAGGAGTACGTCGTGATAACTTACACCAACACTGAGAGAACGCATGCGTACCATGGGTTGTGCTATTGCGTATGACTTTTTGTTATTGAAAAAACATCCCGGCTGTCACCAGCAGCCTCCATTCGCTTTGCCAAGCCTATTCTTACCTAGAAGCAAAATAACAGGATAATTGTGCTTCTAAATGTCTCAGATGAATATATTACAGTTGCAGGCAGGTTAGTGAAGCTCGGCCACTACAACATCACCGAATCTTTCCTCATCTCAGACTCCTTTCTCACGGTGCACTCCTCGGATGGAGATTTTGTGGCGGCGCCCCTGTCGAATTCGCTTCGGCAACACTTTGATGAATCTCAAAGTTGCGAAACATACTTGAACGTGGGCTGCACAGTGATTTTCCAAAGCTGGTGCGCGATATCGTGCGTAACAAGACCTCCAGCGTTCACATTTATGAATGAAAATATGATTCATATAGGGCACCATACTTGATCCACTTGATACGCTTGATCCACTTCATCCACATTCACTATTGGAAATCTATAAAGTGACCAATGGCAAAGCGGATGCCCGCTTGATCCAATTCATCCACTTCGCTATTGGTCAGATCAGCAAACTGACCATTAACGAAGTGGATTGAATTGATCAAGTGGATCAGCGGATCAAGTATGGCGCATTCCTAACAAGCATAAAAGTCACGTAAATGGATGGCGACATCCACTACACGGTAAACAGTGACCTGACTTAGGAAATTTGCCTGAGAGGTACTTGAGAACTTTGTGCACAAAATAATCCACGAGCGCTCTACTGGCGACTGGAGTTGGATGTACACCATGCTCAGTAGCAGAGTTCGAAAAAGCACGTCTTGTGTCTGAAGTAAGATTATGAGATGAGAACTTTTCTGAATCGAAAATTCACCGGAGTTGTCAGCAATTAGCCCGCGATAGATTGGTAGAAACAATGCGACTGTATAGGCCGTCCGCGCAGGGCGCGGAGAGTGCGCAAGGTGTGTATTGCGCGTCACTCCTCTTTCCTCGTGCACTCTCGCCGTCTGTTTTTCTCTGCGCTTCTTCCAGTCGTGAACTGCCTTCAGTCTACGCAACAGCGTTGCTCTCCGTGCGCAGCGCGGACGGCCTATACCTTATTGCTGAGAATGTAAATGCAATGACAATGAAAACTATCCAGAACCAGAAGAAGGTGTAGATCTTCTAGTTGATGAAGTTGAGTATTAGTACGCACTGCATATGTTCTTGATGCAGATTTGCCAAGGCCTCCAATATACATCATAATGATAACGACCAACCGGCAAATAGGCCAGCGGGTAGACCAAAAATGTGCGTAGATTTTGCTGTGATTCAACCGCCGGAGAGAACTTACAATCTTCGACTATGCATCAAATTATATTTGTATGAGATTCTGCTTCAAGACAAGAAACCGGCTAATTTGCGTACATTTTAACCTTCCTGAAATGTGCGCAACATGCAGCTTTTGGTCCTACCAACAATCCAACTGTTTCTAGGACTACGCTATAGCGCAATTACGAAAAGAAATTGCAGGTTCAAATGATGAATCGGTGCATAGAGAAAGAATGGATGCTAGAAACTAACCGCTCACGCTGCTGAAGTATTTATCGCCTTCTTTTGGCTCCACACGTGGAAAAACTTTGTCGACACTTTCTTTGGCAAAGCGTTGGCACCAGTGCTCGATGTACCTGTAAAACACCCAAGCTGAAACACTTGAAACAAAAAAAACTAAACTATTTTCACCTCTTAGGGTCGACAATGAGGCCCATCTCCGACACAACAATCTTGTGCTCTTTCAAAAGATGCCTGGAACGAGTTTGTCGTAATGAAAACCAATGACGATGAGCAGCAATGCACGTACTCTTCAAAGTGCTCCATTTGCTCGGGCAAATCAAAGAACCAAGCAGCTCAGGCACATGGTTGGACCACCCCATTTTGGAGAGTAGCCGACAACTGGCACGGTACCAGACAAAGTTCTAAAAATACAGATGCCGAGCAGAAAATGAAAAACGTGAAAAAATAAAACTTTTCAAAAAACAAGATCAAACGAAACTAGTGGATGAAGCGAATAAAGTCTGACGTAAATGATGGCTTCGGTGAATTCGCGAACGAGTGTCGAAAACAGGCACACAAATAGGAAATGCAGAAAGCAGAAACAAAACAAGCAAAAAGAACAATCAAAATGAACAGGAAATTGATGTGAGGTGTTGCAGACGAGTGGATTTTGAAATGCGCATTTCAAACTGTCCTGGCTCCCGCCCTTGGTGTGATGACAATTTTTTCGGCTCCTACCGTACACCAATATTTTCGGAGCCGTGCTTCAGCGAGTAGGGGTTAGATAACCCGCTGTATCTTTTCAAAGAGGAGGCGCTTTGGGGGGCAAATCTACTACGAAGAGGGGAAGGATGGCTCAATAGAATAGTATAAAAAAGGGTTATCTAACCCCTACTCGCTGAAGCGTTTGAGCCTTTTGAAGGTAAGTTAATGAGGTGCGGCACCCCCCCCCCCCTTAAAAGCTGCGGCAGCCGCAGCTTTCAAGGGGGGGGGGGGTGCCGCACCCCATTGACTATATCAAAAAGAAATTTTTAGTAAACATTATTTATATGAATCGAGAGCCTAAACCTCGTAGATTTCATAGGAGTGATTTGAGTCTGATTCGTCTTCTTAGCCCTGAGTAATACAGGGTGTCCCAAAAAAATGTTTCGAACGTTTGATCGTTAATATCTCTCTTCCCAAGAAGTCTTTTGCCTTGCTTCAGGTACCGTTTTGTAGAGCTGGCTTCAGCTTAGATTTGCATTAGAGAACAAATCACCCAACTCTTTTCATTACTGTAGTATTACGGTAGAAACTTGAAACATGTGGTGTCAATGTGGAAAAAAAGCTGCCGTTTCAAAATTTTTCAAATATTTGTGAAAACTTGTGTGATAGGGTTTTTATGGACGCTGAGTTCAATACTCAACTGTTCACAAGGTTACGAAGTTTTCTAAACGGTGTAATCGCACTTTTTAGGAACATTGAAAAAATGGCCGCTACCTCTTACCTGGCATAACTCTTCAATGAAACATCATAATAAGTCGGAAACTTTACAGTTATAATCAGCAACTCTAATTAGCCTAGTGTAGAAGCTTTCAGGCTGTTTTGTTTCTTTTTTGAGGCGAAATATGGCCTTTCATTGCTTAAAACCCTCTTTCAAGTTTCTACCGTAATCCTACAGTAATGAAGAGAGATGGGTGATTCGTTCTATAATGCAAATCTAAGTTGAAGCCAGCTCTACAAAACGGTCTCTGAAGCAAGGCAAAAGACTTCTTGGGAAGAGAGATATTAACGATCAAACGTTCGAAACATTTTTTTGGGACACCCTGTATTTAGGGAAAGCGCAAGCACTGAAATTCGTAGGTGGGATTTGGCAAACTTCTGATTCCACAGCATGGAGGTTTCTTGAAGTGGGATTTCTCATGCAAGGAAGGGAGGGGTAGTGCTTTGTATTGAGTGCAAGAAGAGGTATCTTACTCACCTTTAAAATGGAGTTAATCATGTTTGAAATTACTGTTGCATACAAGTTAGTTTACTACTCGGAGACCTCAGAGTTCGCTGAAACTTGGCGCATAGGGGTTATTCGACACGTTGATTACGATAATTATACTTGATTAGCGGTACGGTAGGTTACGGTAGGCATACGGTATCTGCGAGTTTGTGTCATTGAACTTGAATTTTGCAGGACTTCAATAGCGTCTAATAAATTTAGTTACAGTGCTTTTCCGCTTGAAAACCGCTTTTGACCTTGGGTCGATATGGGAGACGGTCAAGAGGCGCGATTTCTCTGGCTGTCACCAACTCAAAACTCAAGTTTAAGGCTACGCAATTCTTCAAAAAGCACCAGACAAAATACATTGGCTTACTAGTTATCTAAAGTTACCACTTGCTGAGTTTGAAGGCTTTCGCTAAAAATCCGACCAAAATAAACACAAATCTGTTATTAATTGCATTTTCATGAATTTTTGCCTTTCAACATTTTTATTTTGAATCGCTTTTGAAACAGTAAGACTCGTCCAACCATCTAATATATCTGCCTTAAAATCTAAAATACTCCCGGAACCTTATAAAACACTAAATATGTGCTATTTGCTGTCCAGCCGATAAAAATCGCGCCTCTTGACATACACCCGGTCGATACGACCCCCCCTTACCTACCCCACCCCCCCCCCCTCCTTACGACCCCCGGTGCGGCGTGCCGCACCCCCCACTTTACCCAAGATTAATCGCAAGCTTGTGAATGAAGCAACACAGGGTGTCCCAAAAGTAAGTACACTTTTTTGACCGCTAATAACTTTTTACTGACTCTTTTCTTTAGCTTCAAGTACCATTTAGTAGAGGAGGCTTCAACTTAGAATTACAGCATTGAGCGAATCACCCATCGCACTTCATTACTGTAAGATTACGATAGGAATTTTAAGACAGTTTTGAGATATTACTGATTACATATTGCCTCAGAATAGATACCGAAATGGCCGAAAACTCTTTCATTAGGCTAGACTGATTCGCTGATTTTTAATATAAAATTTGCACTTTACCGTAAGGCTTTTTCCATGAATCATGCCAAGTAAACCGCCACGACGTTTTTTTTTTTGCAGTGCTGTTCAGAAAATGTTAATTGGACCATTTGAGATTCTTGAAAACTCATAAATAGTTGTCTGATAAAGTCATCATGTTTGAAAACATTGCTTCACAGCTTCAAAGTTCCAAAATTTTTTTGGAACTTTTGGCTTAAACGGTCCATTTCACAATGCTGCTGTGTGCTAGAAGTTTCTACCGTAATCCTACAGCAACGAAGGGTGTTGGGTGATTCGCTCGATACTGTAGACTTGAGTTGAAGCCTCCTCTAATGCACGGTACTCAAAGCTAACGATAAGAACCTAGTGAAAAGAGAGTTGTTAACGATCAAACAGTGTCTACTTACCTTTGGGACACCTTGTATAGTATATATTATCCTAATTTCACGCGTATAAGGCGCGCGGGATTTTCTTCCAACATCGACCAGCCCAGACATGAAAAAGGGTCTTTGCAACCAAAGGACCCTATAACGTGCTGTATATTGCTTGAGAGAATCGGCGATGTAAGGATTTCTTTCCGGAATACACTGAAGCGGTTGAGCGGCTCGCTTGAGAATTCGAAAAAGTGACCAATAACGAAAAATCGACCATTAATCTGAGAGCGCTCAAGTGACTAGCGCACCTTTGCGTCTTCTGCAGCTGGCCTGCAGCTGACCCATGCCTGACCGGCAGAGCAGGGAGTTTCCGTCACCATGGACATTGAAGGGCATTTGAAACTTGATAATTTGAAACTTTAGGGCCCGTATACGCCGCTGGAGAGGAGTGGGAATCTGAGAGGGGATAACTCGCAAGTCTAAGTATCTTTCTTCTTCCTTCTCTATTTTTATAAAGGCTCTCATATCCTAGTACCTGCGCATAATTGATGCCAGGTTACTGACATGATTGATTGAATTTTTTTCAAGCATGCCAATAACTTGGCATCAGTTGTGCGCAGGTATTAGGGTATGAGAGCCTTCATAAGCAACATAGAGAAGGAAGAAGGAAGGTACCCCTAAAGTAGCGAGATATGACGCGTTCACTCTCAGATCCCCTTCCCTCCCCAGCGAGGATGTACGTGCATATGGGCGTTAGATTGGGATTCGGGATCAGCGTGCGCAAGAAATGCGGAAGAAACAAAACTCATAGTTGAAAATTTGGTGGTCGGTGCCTTCGAGGGTTTGAGTTCTTTCATACTGCAGTCGCTGCAGTAAGAGCAGTCATACCGGGGCAGCAAAAGAAATGACTGATCGAGTGTAGCTGCTGGAGCGACTGCAGTCCGAAGCAAGCCTTTCTTGCTCGATAGTGAGCAGAATAATGCAGACGACTACGCCGAAAACATGAGCGACAGGACAGGGGTAAATATTTGAAGGACGCATAAAAATTTAGATCGGCTTTGACGTGCATTTTGACAAGAGAAAAACAAAACCTTTTGTTTTGATGACTATTTTGCTTCCTCTTCATTCTCTTTTAAGCTATTGCCACTTCCAAATCGTGTTTGTTTTCGAGATAATCGCGAAAAGGAATCAGCCCTTCATCATTTTCCCTTGAATGCGAAGCGGCCATTGTTCATGTTTCTATGAACAATTTACTTCTTTTTCTCTTTTCCACTTAAGTAGAAACAACGTCTTCACTATTTATGAAGGTCAAGGATTCAAACAGCCTACTTTTGAGTCTGCAACATAAGGGTCCTATGCATTTGAAACACAACGCAAACTTATAAAGAAAAATATTAGAAAAACAATCTGTATGCTTGCCAATATAAACTTACATTCAGCCTGGTATTCGCCAAGAATCCCCAGCCAGAATGTGTGTCAGTCCCCGTCTTTCAAAAAGCAGGTAAGTTCACTGACACAACAGTTGGTATTTGAATATCAAACCTACGATCATCATTGCTGATTTGATGTGAGACTTCATAAAATTGTATGGGATAATGTGATTTTGGATTCTGTATATTCAGAGGTTCCAAAAATGACCCCAATATTTTGGGAGTATCACACTCGACTGAATGCCTTTTGCCGATATTCGAATGCTACTTTGTAGAGCTGGCTTCACCTTATAAGAAAAGGCTCCTACGTGGACTGTATTTTGAAAAAAGACGTCTATTATGGGAATGAGCTTTTTACTGCGCTAAATCAGCTCACTACTCACAAGGAAAGCATGTTTTGGTCGATGTGGCCATTTTGGATGGGATGTATACGATGAGAGCATGAAATGCTGACTCCAAATCTGCCTGCTTTATCTGCGGGACTTTTGTGAGAGGAGTTGTGAGCATTCAATAGAGCAAAAAATTGGAGGTGCAGTTAGAATGAAATGAGCTGCTAAAATCTTACGAAGCCTCAAATAATAGATAGTAATAATGCAGTCAAAATCTCGTAGGTACATGAATTTCCAATGATCATAAAAATGTGCACAGTAACGACCGTTATATTCACTTCACAAAAAGTGGGCTGTCTGTAAATTAGAACTTTGTCACGTAGGCAAAACAAGAATGCGCTGACCCTCACGACGGGGGATTACTACGGGCTCAGGGAAATTTCAAATGAAACCCCTTTGATCTTGAAAATTTCGTACAAAGTTCCCTTTGACCCTAAACCTTAAACTTAAAAAAATTTAGAAGAAATAAAAGTCGACAAAAAACGTCGCAATTTTTGTGTCTTTCCGGCCTTTCCTTTGCTATTTGTTCCGAAAAGATATCCAGCTTGACCCGGTGCCAGTTGTGACGAGTCCTGTTTACGATGGGAACTTTTGGGCAAATTTTGCAAACTTTGACGTGTACATTCTAGAATACTTTCTAAAAGACTACCATTTTAACTAGAATACCGTCAATGGGTCGTGGTCTAGACGACCTAGCAAAATATGCTCTGGCAAAAATGGCAGCTATTGAAAAATGGCTTGTGGTGAATATGTCGAGAAAGCCCTCATCACATTATTATGAACTATAGTGAGGCTTATGCCTCGCTTCGATTGCTAGCTTTACTCGTTGTGCATCTTCTAAACTGTGATTAGAAAATTTCAAAATTGAATTCACACTTGCGCTCTGTCGAGAACAATTTGCTCACTATACTTGTGTCTGAATCGAATAGAAGTTTGTTATTCGAATAAAACATTCGAATATATTCGCATTCAAAATTCAATATTAGGAGTTTTTCCATTTTCGAATAATATTGGGTTGTTTCAAAAGTTTTACCCGTTTTCGATCTTTGACTTTGATTCACCGTAACGCTTCTCAGAAATGATCTTTGCAATTGCTATAAACTGTATTATAATCTGCAAATTTTTGGCTATTCTGCGCACTCTTCAAGATTATTGCAGTAACAATGGAAAAGATTTTATAGGCGATAATCGAGAAGCATCTCTTTGTAGAAACCTTCATTTTGCAAAAGCATAACTTGATTTGGAATATAGCTGAGTTGCGCAAGCACTGCTCACAGTGAAGCCCATAGTCGACTGAGTAGTACTGCTAACTTTGGATTTCATCTAACTCCTTCATAAAAATTTTGTGCTGAAAAATCCGAAAAGACCCACCTATTTTGCTCTTTCTAGGGCGGCACAAAATGCAATTTTTTGACATTTTTGATTTTGTTCGACGTTGACGAACCAGAAATCTTTTCGTTCTTCTAGTAACAATTGTTCTAGCTCTAATCTTACTATATAGAGTAAAGGTTCCGTGACTGCAATATGTTTATGATTTTTATGCGACTTGAAGGGACCATAAAGACAGGTTATGTTAAGGGTCAAGCGTGGGGTGCGGCACGCCACACCTGGGGGGTCGTACTGAGGAGTCAAAAGGGAGGGGGTCGTAGTTGGGTAATCTGATAATAGTGATAACATGATATTCGTATCTTATTCATAATTAGCATGTCAAATAACCCCTGTAGACAAAGTGTGAGCGAATTCTGAAGATTCAAGATACTAGGCTACCTAGGTGAAATGGTCAGATTCCAACCTGGTTAACTTTGATTCGAAGGTGAATTAGCTATCCGTTTTTGCACTCAAGATAAAGCACTACTCCTTCTTTGTAAACCTCAGGAATCCCGCTTCAGAAGACCTCCAAACTGTAGAATTAGAAGCCAACCAAAATCTCATTTTTTCCAATTTCGCTTTTGATAGCTGTGCTTTCATCAAATATTACTCAGAGTTAAAAAACGAATCCGGCTCAAAACAGTTCTATGGAATCTACAAGGTTTAGGCTATCGATTCATATAAGCTGCGGCCGCCGCAGCTTTATGTGCCGCACCCCATTAACTATATCAAAAAAACATTTTTAGCGGACAATATTTATATGAATCGATAGCTTAAACCTTGTAGATTCCATGCGACTGTTTTGAGCCTGATTCGTCTTCTTAGCCCTGAGTAATATTTGGTGAAAGCTCAGCGATCAAAAGCGAAAAATGGCAAAAAACGAGATTTTGGTTGACTTCTAATAGCACAGTTTGGAGGTCTTCTAAAGCGGGATTCCTGAGGTTTACAAAGAAGGAGTAGTGCTTTGTCTTGAGTGCAAAAACGGATAGCTAATTCACCTTTGAAACAAAGTTAATCATGTTGGAATTTGACCATTTTACTTAGGTAGCCGTATCTTGAATCTTCACAATTCGCTCACACTTTGTCTACAGGAGTTATTCGACATGCTAATTATGGATATTTTGCCCATTATGTTCGACAGGGCCTTCAAGTAATGCTATCTTAAGTGTATAGTTCAGGGGGGGGATCTTATTAAGACAGCAATCGGGGGGGGGGGGGGGGTCGTAACCAGCGATCGTGTGCCACACCCCTTGCTTGACCCTGGTTATGTTTGAGCTAAAAATTTGTAAGTTCAAAACTTTTTTGAAACCATATATCGATGAGCGTTTCGTAGCACAAGTCTCCAGCAAACATTATGTATTAGGTTGTCCCGAAAGTTTTGTTGGTTTCTTTCACCGCTCACTTAAACTCACAGAACACCAATCCATGGACGGCTTAGGCACCATTTGATTTAGATTTTTATTCTCTTTCTTACAGTTATACTTGCTCTCTAATATACTCTGTCGTTGCAATGTTATCGCTATGGTTTTTGAACAGTTCAGTGGTAACCCGAAATCTTTCCTGAATTTTAGAACTTTTTATTCTGATGTTTCCAAAGAGCGCTGGATACGTCATGTAGAGCATACCTTTGGCTACATAGTTTCTACTTTAGATTGAGTGAGCCGCGTTTACCAAATCCGTTATAATCATTTATTCAATAAAAATCGCGGTTTTTTGATTGAGTTTAACAGGTAAAAATACTAAAAAATCAAAAAGCTGCTTTTTCAAAGCGAATCAAAGTTGGTTATGTTGCATAAATGATGCTTGATAAGAATCACGTTTCAAAACGCAAGAACTATAAAAGCTTTCGTATATTTGTTGCAGTTGCGTGTTTCATGACTTTGCCAAAACTGGAGACCTCCAGAGAAATAATTTCTTGAAGCTAAAAATAACAGATTAGGAGAATCTAAAAATATTACATCGTAGTCTGAGACTTGCTCTATTCGGATCATGCTTAATCCTTTTCGAAACTTTGGAATGAAATTTTTAATAATTAGCCTAACTTTGAGCAGGTAAAATTGACTGGTGTAGAATTTTGGCAATTATCAAAAAAGCATATAAGATTGTGGTATGAAAATGTAATCGTAAGAAAGAGAAGGAAAAGCTGCATCAAATGCATTTTGACACTCACTCAGATCTTTATTGTAAGTGGTTTTACAGTGGTTTGAAAAAACCGACAAAACTTTCGGGACAACCTAATATGTCTAAAAAGAAATGTTTTCTTTTGGCTGTAGAATTCACGGCGATAGAGCAAAGACGAAAATTTTCACATTTGTTCGCTGTCTTTTCAAAGTACGCAACCACACAGCGAGCAAAGATCTATGAAAACGAAAATATGCCTGAAAAACTAGAAAAAAAGAGCTTTTGAATGATATAAGCAATGCTTATAAAAACTGGTTTCTTCCTCCAAAATCGGCAGTTTAAAAAAAGGTGTCGAAAACGGGTTGAACTTTTGAAACAACCCAATATTTGAAACTCAAATAATTGAGAAAACGGGGTTTCGAATTGAATTCGGAACTCGAATAATCAAAAACAGGGTTTCGAATAGATTTTATTCGAATGTTTTATTCGAATGTTTATTTGAATTCGTATTCGAATGAGATTCCTATTCAGAGTATTCGAGTTTGTTGCAGAGCCAACTGTTGAGTATCGACTTCCTATTCTGCTTTTTTTTCTTGCAAAACTCGGTAATGCATCTTTATGCAGCGGTAATGACCTTTGAACCTTTGAACTGGAAAGTCGCATTCCTCTGACTGCTTGCGACAGTAAAAATGAAGATGTGGATTTTGATTGATGCTTCTTCGATCATTGAAATAAGTCTCGCTGCTACTGGCAGCATCATCATCCAAATCAGCAAAACGGCTATCAAATTCAAGCCCCTGTCCCGAGTTCACATACAAGATGTATGTTAACATGCCTGTTACTCTTCCTTTGCATTGCTCATGCTTTTAAGCAAAGGTCCACACTAGTGAGCACTCTTGCTTGTATTAGGTTGTCTCATAAGTTAATTCAATTTTGACTTTTTTTACCGCAAAAGTCCCAACTTCTCAATTCTGATAAGAGTGCAGGCAGCGTTCGATAAAGCAAAGCAAGCTCCATAAAATGCCGTGTACGTGCTCACAGCAGCTTCAGCACTTCATGAATCAGAAGCCGAAATCTGACAACTTCCGGATTCCCGAAAAATTAAAAAATTTTTATATCTTTGTTTAAAAAAACTTACCAGATCCTAAACACGCTCGCGCATATACATCCCACATAAACATTCATTTACGGTTGCTGTGTATGTTTGTGTGCTAGAAACGAGAAAACTGAAATTTTCAACTTCTAAAAAAAGCGATGTTGCACTGTTCCACATAAGTAGTTATATACTGCAGACTTTCAGGAATACATCGGTAAATTTTCAGCTTCCTGGAAGCGCTAGTTCCTGAGAAATATTGAATTTAGCTCATTTTGCTGGGTTATTTTATTGGGTTGTTTCAAAAGTTTTACCCGTTTTCGAACTTTAACTTTGATTCACCTTAACGCTTCTCAGAAATGATCTTTGCAATTGCTATAAACTGTATTATAATCTGCAAATCTTTGGCTATTCTGCGCACTCTTCGAGATTATTGCAGTAACAGTGGAGAAGATTTTGTAGGCGAAAATCGAGGAACATCTCCTTGTAGAAACCTTCATTTTGCAAAAGCATAACTTGATTTGGAATATAGCTTAGTTGCACAAGCACTGCTCACAGTGTAGCCCATAGTCGACTGAGCAGTACCGCTCTTTGGATTTCATCAAACTCTTTCATGAAAATTTTGTGCTGAAAAATCCGAAAGGACCCACTCATTTTGCTCTTTCTGAGGCGGCAAAAAATGCAACAATTTGATATTTTTGATTTTGTTCGCCGTTGACAAGCCAGAAAATTTCTTCGTTCTTCTAGTAGCAGTTGTTCTAGCTCTAATCTTACTATATAAAGTAAAAGGTCCGAATTTGCCATATGTTTATGATTTTTATGCGACTTGAAGGGACCATAAAGACAGGTCATGTTTGAACTAAAAATTTGTAGATTCATAATCTTTCTGAAATCATATCTCGATGTGCGTTTTGTAGCACAAGTCTCCAGTAAACATTATGTATGTTTTAAAAGAAATTTTTTCTTTTGTCTGCAGATGTCACGGCGTTAGAGCAAAGACGAAAATTTTTACATTTGTTTCGCTGTCTTTCAAAGTACGCAACCACATACCGAGCAAAGATCTATGAAAACGAAAATATGCCTGAAAAACTAGAAGAAAAGAGCTTTTGAATGGTGTAAGCACTGTTTATAAAAAAATGGTTTCTTCCTCCAAAATCGGCAGTTCAAAAAAGGTATCGAAAACGGGTACAGTCGCTTCATTTCATATGATCATGTATGTCATTGCACAGTTCACCTTTGGCGTCCCCATCCTGGATTCGTGGGAGAAACAAGCCTTCAGGTAAGTGTTTCCAAAGTGTTCTTAGCATTTTCTCTCCTTTTTAGTTACTAGTCACCTCAAAATGATGTAATCGATAACAATCGGTAAGTCTCTTGCGTTTTTGCGACTGCAAATCCAGGATGAGGACGCCAAAGTGGACTGCGTGTGCAATGGCACACATGATTATATGAAATAAAGTGACTGTAGAACTTTTAAAACGACCCAATATATTGAATACCTAGTGTAAACAGTGCAGCATCGCTTTCTTGGATGCTTTAAAAAATTCAGTTTTTCTCGGTTTCTAGCACAAGAACAAACACAGCAACGGCATATATGAATGTCTTATGTGGAGTGTGTATGCTTGAACGAGTTTGGGATCCGACAAGTCTTCTGTGAACAAAGATACAAAAATTTATTGATTTTTCGGCATCCGGAAGTTCTCAGATTTTGGCTTATAATTCGTGATGTGCTGAAGCTGGTGTGAGCACATACACGCCATCTTATAGAGCTTGCTTTGCTCTATCGAACAGAATTTTGCATTCTAATCAGAATTCAAGAATGTGAGACTTATTACGGTAAAAATCAAAATTGAAAAAACTTATGAGACAACCTAACAAAACCCATGTTACACAACTGCCTCTATTCTACGAGGCTGGGAATTGGTACAAGAGGGGGGGGGGGGGCTAAGTGAGAGTGCTAGTTATGATTAAACATTTACATTGATGCTTTTATCGATTTTTGGAAAGTCTTAACCCTTTCGGACCTGAGTTTTTGCGAGTGAGCCGAGGAGCCTCTCTCCTATTGTTTTTCACTGAACACCATATGAATAACATTATAGCGGAGTTTGGAGTCTGCTTAACCTTATAAACTATTAGGGTGATCCAAAAGTAATGGGGCACCTAGGGAATAAATGCAGTTTTCTCAAATAGAAAAGCTATTTGGAATTCCAAGTTTTGGCAGATGTTAGTACATAACAAAACCTTCCGATCGCGGTCTATTGTTGAGTACGGTCACATGGCGTTATTTTTATAAGCGCTTAAAATTAAACCTATTACTTCAAGTAATTTTAAACTTTGAGCAGCAGCGCCGCAGTAGAACAAGTGAGCCTACCAAAGATATCTGCGCAGCAATGGGTGAAGGGACTGTCACCAAATCCACGATAGCTCGGTGTTCCCAAAGCTTTAAAACAGGAGATATAGCGTTGGGTATCAGGAGACATATTACTTATTCTTTCATCAAGTTAATTAGATAAGCTCGACTTTAACAGTTGCCATCTGATAGTGCTTCTCACGCTCTATCCATACATATGCGAATTACTTCGACTTTCCTCAATTTCAGAAAATTTTGGGCCAAAACATGAATTTTACTCTAAAAATCTGCCCCAAACACCGCACTTTTTCAAATAAAGTGCTTTTTTGTACGAAATAATGGGCAATTTTTTGAATATTCAAGTAACCATTAGAAAAAGCTTGGAAAGCTCTTTCGAATGGTATGCCATATGTCGAGAGACTTTCAGGTGCAGCAGCACAAAATCGGATGGCGTTCAAAAAAGTCTGTCTGACTTCTTTGAAGCGTCGCTCGAAGAGATGTGGATGGGGTGCTGCAAGGCGCTGTCAAGATAACCTGCGAGGGTCACTTTATACAAAAGCGTTCAAATTGCCGGTTGCTCATGGTTAATTAGAAAGAGATCTTGAAGAATGTTCAAGAAAATCAAGGTGCCCCATTACTTTTGGATCATCCTAATATTTCTTTTTGATTATTTAATTTTTTGGTTTTGCGTTTATTTTGGATTTTCAAATCTCCCGCGATACATGTAGACCCGCAAACAATTAGCAGTTACATTTGCTCAGCATCGTACTAAAACATTATGGTAATATTATGAATATTTTTTGGCTAACAAACGAGATACTGAAACGGTGCTCAAGCCGCCGAAAATCATTGATTGGTTGAAATCCACTGGTTTACAGAAATGTACGCACTACTGACAGAGAAGCCAATGAACACCCGGTCTCGAAGCTACTTTTGGAAGGCAAAGGCTATATGAAGCGTTTGAGAGCAATGAGTAGTGAAATGATGTTCTTGCGCCAGTACAGTAGATCTCTGAATTGATGGTGGCAATTGCCACCACCAGGTCCGAAAGGGTTAAGCTGCGATAGGAGTTGGTACAGGGGGGTGGGGGGGGGGGGATAAATGAGGGTGCTGACTGAAAATAAAATCTATTTTATCGATTCCACAGATTTTGGCAAATCTTGAGCTAGGAGTTGGTATAGGGGATATGAGGATGCTGATTAAGAATGGATCGGCTTCAGCCGAATATGTCAGCAAGTTTTAGATATGGTTACTTTAGTTACTCGATAAATCACTCGAATATTTACTCGAAATTCGCTTTTGAGTGAACCGTTGTTTGTTTTTGTCAAAAAAAATGGAGTTTTGAGATTCAAAAGGTTGCATTTTGACTGAGAGAACAAGAAGTTGACATTTTGATTCTGCGGTTTCCTATTCCGAGAGGGGTTTTTTGGAGAAGTCTTCGCATATGTTTCCTCGGAAAAAGCTTTAAAACGAAACATTGCAAATCTTGCATTGGTTATATAGTCTTTGGTTATAATAGAGTCCTACGGCTGGAATTCGCAAAAGTTTTGAGTTATTTACCCACATTCAGAAAATGTATGAGTTGTTGAAGCTTCCGACAACAAGTCTTTGTCCTCTTGTCTTACCTGACTCGCTCATTGATATTACTGGTACAACTGGGTGCGGTGGGTTGTTGAAGAAGTGTTTTCTTCATAATATGAGAGTGGTTTCTAAAACTGTAACTTTGAAGCAAAACCTAGCAAACATTATATCCGTCACAATAATTATAAGGATTTTGAGCTGCTTACAAACATAATCATTCTAATAGTTGCGATGACTGGCTTTGTCTTGCTATGTCAGTTCACTTCGCGAAAAATTTCACCGGATGACTGAGAAATGTCGCTCGAAGAACGAATTGGTGAGTAGTAGATTTTGAAAGGGAGATGCTAACGGCTCGCATAACATCTAAGAAGCACCTATGTAGCTAATGTACTGCCAATTACAATTAGATTAGTTCAGATCAGCACAAACTGTACTTTGGGGACGTCTACAATGTGACCGGATACGAATTTCTGGATGCCTATGCGTTCACCACCAAATGCGCTTGCGAAGGAACGTGCTGTGGACAAGTGCAACTGACAGAGAGACAAGTAAAACTTTCGAGCTGGGTTTGGAATTTGGGCTTCGATCACGTCATAAGCGATGCAAATCAGACTCTTTACATCGCAAACTTTCTCAGAAAAAACAACGCCTCATGGGCAAAACCGAACAGTACCATTTGCATCGGCTATAGCTGATTCTAATTTGTTTCACAAAGATGTGCGCTTCCTGCCAAAGTCCACGTGACAGCAATGTTGTGTGCAGTAAATTATTGCACAGTGTTTGAGCTTCATGTGTCGTGACGTAGCTTACTAATGAGTTGCTCCTATTTTTCTCAGATAAAGAGTTCAACTGGTCTCTAGAATATGCATAATTTCTCTGTTTTGACACCAGGTCACAGTAAAAAATAGAGAACACTGTAAATCAAAGTGGCGAATCCAGTCGCTTAGGATGCCATTTGTTACATATCAGTGCGTCACCTCTGCTTCGCAAAGGCTCGCACTTGTCCTACTATCTGTATGCTTTCGTCGTATTCGCCTAAAGCCTCGGACAGAGTTCACGCAATTTGATCGTCGCGATTCAATCGCTGCAAGACAACTGTTACGAGTTCATTGCATGCCGATCAGATGCATTTCGGTTGTGATACTTTTCCAGCTCGAAATTTTTGAATGTAAAATGAAAATGAATGAAAATCGCGGCGATTACATTGCGACGATCAAATCGCGTGAACTTTGTCCGAGGCCCAATGATGGCTACATTCACCGGGCAGTGCTGGCCATACTTGAAAACAACTACTCATTTCAAAAGCTTTTTCATGTAAGATCGGTGACTTTGGGAGAGGAAGACCTTTGTGCCGTAGGATGTATGCGAATTTGGAATAGTTATCAAACATATCATGGCTTGTTCATTGCCATAATGACAATACCACCTTGAGCTACATCTCTAAGCAAAAATCTTTTTGATTTCATAGGTGAAACTTTTGAGAATCGACAATATAAGGGTATTCTTTTTTGCCGTTCTCACAAAAAACGTAAGTTTTGATAATTTTTTATGCTAAAGCCAACTTGAAAATACACATGCCAAGCAAGTTCAAACCTTGCCGGCTAAAAGCTGCATGGATCCATTTACGCATAGTTTCCAAAGGTTGGGCTCATCGGATCGTCTTAGGCCTAAGACATACCTCGCGCGATTTTAGTCGCCGCGCGATTTGGCACTGCAACGACTCTCCATAGCTGGTCGTAAACGCACTCTGCTTGGGCCAGACTTGCTGCGTTTGTTACAATTTACGGAATCTACGCACCCACGCATCTGAGAGCCTCGCATGTTTAATCTCTAGACATCTGGCAAATCGTCAGGTCGCGAGGATGTGGCGATTTCGTGAAATCGCGTGAGGTATGCCTTGGGCCTTACGCTTTTGGACAGGGACCTGAATGATGGCAGGATGCCACGATGAAACTCTAGGTCAAGGTCTCTTCCAAAATCCGCTTATGAAGTCTCTAACACTGTTTTTCTACTGGGACCATTTCTGGACGAGGAGTTGTGAGCGCTTTTTAGAGCGAATTGTTTGCATAATTAGGATAATAAATGTAGTAACATTTCTCCTAGTGCTCAAGTGGAGTAGCGATAACTATCAGAGCACCTTAGGCCTCGGACAGAGTTCAAGCGATTAGATCGTCGCGATTTAATCGCCGCGATTTTCATTTTCGTTTTACTTACGAAGATTGCGCGCTGGGAAAGTATCACAACCGAAATGCAAGCTGATCGGCATGCAATGAACTTGTAACACCCAGACAAATGACCGGAACTTTTGCAGAGCGCTGGCGGAAGTTCCGCCGGGTCACCTGTGGAAGTTCCGTAAACGTGCTGCGGAAGTTCCGAAGAATGCGAACCACAGCAGCAAAAGAGAACACCGAAGCGAGATTTGAACCTCACTCTATTGCCTGTAAGACCCACCTACTATCCTCTACGCTACGGCTGACATGTTCGATAAGTCCTGCGGAAGTTCTGGCAGGCCGAAGTGCTGCAAAACCTCTGGCATTTTTGGAATTTCCGCAGGATTTTGAGGAAGGTTCTGCGGAAGTTCCGGTTTTCAACCAGTTTGGCATGAAAATCCCGCGGAAGTTCCGTTCTCAAAGTTTTCATTTTTGCAATGGTGAACGAAATCCTGCGGAACTTCTGCAAATTTGGATTGTCCTGCGGAAGTTCCGGTGATTTGTCTAAGAGTTGTCTTGTAGCGACTGAATTGCGACGATCAAATCGCGTGAACTCTGCCCGAGGCCTCATGCCACACAACGTTTAGGACAACACGTGTGCACTTCGCTGCTCCATGTAAGATACTGACAACTTACTTTATTTAGCCGCGCATTCAATTTCCACTCAACTCCGCCAAAATTGCTCCGCAGATAAGAAAGACAGGTTTGAAATCAGTGTTTCATGCCCCGATAGTAACATTCCATGTAAGGTCAAATGGACTAGCCGCTCCTCCCCTGAATTGCAGATTCCAAATCTACAACCACTCATACTTCTCGTGAAATTCTTATGCTTAAACCAAGGTTTCCGAACTCAGCTTGCGTTACCATTCGATGGTAACAAGGGAAGTGTGTTTCCGAAGGGGCCTTTTTACATGAGATATATACCATACCGGGCATAAAACGCTGATTCCAAATCTGGCTTCCTAATTTACGAATTTGTGGACGAGGAGTTATGAGCGTTTATTAATGAAAAAATTGAATGTGCAAATAAGAGAAAAATAATCGTAATATCTTTTTTTGCGCTTTGATGGAGCAGTGATAATTATCAGAGCACTTTATTTAATAGATTTGTACTCTAAGATAGAAAAATATCACATTCGGTTTCTTTATTTGAGGGGATAAGATTTGATCAATTCATTTATCCTAAATGCACTTTTATTTTTTCTCCAATAAACGCTCATAACTCATCGTGCACAAATGTCCCGCAGATAAAGAAGACAGACTTGGAATCGGTGATTTATCCTCTTCAATATGATACACGTCCTATCTGAAAAGGCCACTTTGACTAAACATGCTTCCCTAGTAAGGAGCGCAATTTGCAGATAAACAATTTGGATCCTGGAGCTGATATCCTAGCTATAATTGTGCAAAATCTGACATGATACCTGCCATTTGATTTCACAAGCAGCAAATTATGTGAAGGAGATGAATGAGATGAAAAAAACAAAATTTTGAACAGGTGGCTGCTCACAGTTCATTCAACGGAAAACGAAGTATAAAACGACAACTTCAGTAAAATTCTCCTACTTGAGATTAACAATTACACTGTGCCAAAGCCATAAAGTAAGAAGTGACAATGAGACAGTGTCTGGTCGTAATCTTCATAAAAGGGAAAGATTTGAGACATGAGGAAATCGAAGGTGTTCGTATAATCATCAGCTGCAGATAACAAAAAAAAGGTTCATAACAATTTAAGAATCAACCAAAATAGGGTTCTAACATCGGACATTCAAGCAGCAGTTTTCTGTTGTCGTTTCTTTACACCGTAGTTGTGTACATGAGCAATATTTACTTCAGTTGTGGTGATTTGATCTTTTACGAAAGCTAATTCTGAGGTTAGTTCATCCACTGCCTAAAAGAAAAAATTCAAACAATGAAGAAATCAAAGTCACTACAGCCAAAATACCTAATAAAAAAAATCCCTACCTTCTGTACATTTCCTCTATTCTTTTCCAAAAGCTCTTTAGCTTTGTCCAACTCATACTCGACCATCACGTTAGCTCCTAACCATATCGACACCTACAAACTTCAAAATAGAGAGCAAAGAAAGCCTTGAACCAAAAATCAAACCTTCTCAGGCTTTGGCACTGTAGCCTTGGTGTAGACTTCCTCGGAGACAAGATAAGTGGTCTCAAACGGCTCTTCTTTCTCCTTGAATTAATAACCATTACTTGCAACATTTGAGAGCCTTCAGATATTGTCAAGAATGCTTGATGTTCTATCTCAAAGCAAAAGAATGAGGTGTTGCCTTAAAACGTATAGGGACGTATAGAAAATAAATATAGAAGCTTTTTTTTCTTCCGAAAAGAAAGCTGAAACATTCACGCAAATATGTAGCAGTGTGTCCAAAAATGCTTATATGGAACAAATGCTGATTACTGTGCGGGGGTGTCAGTGAAGAAATTTCTGTAGCTGAAAGCTTCTTTTTTCTAGAGGAAGAAAATACAGACTCCTCAAAAAAACGGGGGTTTAAAAAAACATTTTTGCTGGATTGCATAGATGGTTCGAGAAGAAGATGACTGCATAACCGTATGTAACACCTCTAGATCATTATCTTATATTTTTGAATGTTTCTACAGTCACGACAGAAGAATGATGGGGTTCAAACATTTCTGATTATGCATTATAGGTATGAATCAACAAGACTAACCTTCTTGTCGATCAACACATCAAGTATGGCAAGGCTGTTTTTGAAATCAGGCAACTTCTCAGCCATCCTGAAAACAATTCTAAAAATTCTGCCTTGACCTTCAACTGCTTTTGCAGTATTTTCTCGCTCAAACTCATCACAAAAGGATATCTTCTGAAAGGTTACAACTTGTATAGTTTTTTGTGAAAGGAAAAGATTTGCTGTACATAATCTAGGGAGCAGCAACATCGGCATTCTTGACCCCTCCCCACTTTAATCGGCATAAAACTATACAAGTTAACCTTTGATTCAACTGACTTGGCGGCTGGAAGGGGCTTTGTGACCTAATTAAGGCCCCTCGCGCCCGCGACGCAGTCTGCGTCTCTCCCGCGCGCGTGCTCTCTGATCATTACCTAGCCTTAATTAGGTCACGAAGCCCCAACTTCCAGCTGCCAAGCCAGTTGAATCAAGAGTATTGATTTTGTATCAATGTAAAAAGTCAACGCAAACTCCTGGCATTTGTCAAAAATCTGGAATTTGAGCAGAAGAATTCGCGGACGACACGACAAAAACTAATACCTACTCAGGTAAACTTCTGACATGAAATATAGTAGAAAAGAGTTGTTCATACCTCGTTTTCTGTGAAGTCATGCTAGCTTCAACATATTTGTACTTCTTATATCGTTCTTCCAGCATAGCAACACCTTCTTCTGGTGAAAGCTTCTCTTTGGCAAGCCATCTTCCTAGAAAAGCGGGCATTCGTCGAGAAGTATATAAGTTCAAAAAAAAACAATAACTTAGATTCCGATGACGTAAAAAGTGTTTTCCAGAAGCTCCGAAAATTCAAAACTATTTCTCTGCTATGGAAGATGTATAGGCTGATATATCTGAACGTTATAGTGTCCCGAGGGTGGAAGCCGACAAAATCTGTGCGTGAACAAGTTGCCAGGGGGCACAAAATTGAGAATGTGGGATAGCCGGGCCTACGGTCGAAACAGTTTCTTCACGCGCAAATGTTGTCAGCAATTCGGCACCGCAGAAACACAAGATTTGCCGCATTTTTGATAGTATAGCTGATTCCACAAGCATTTTTTTATTGCCTTCAGTATCGCAGCCATCAAATCAGACAAAAGCAGTATTTTCTCACTGTAAGAAAATGCGCATAAGGATTTTTCCTTGAGTGGGTAAAACATCCCAATAGAAGAAGTTCTGAAAAATGACTTTCATAAGCATTATTAGTAAAAGCTCAAACACCTTCCAAGCCAATCGCCCCTTCCCCCCCCCCCCCTCCCCACCCCCAGTGTTTCATCTCTCTCATTCACAAAATTGCTACGATACAACACCATCCCCCGAGCAATCCTGATTCCCTGCGCCGCCGACTAAGCACCGCCGAAATCCCCGATGGCAGTAATTTTCACCGAATCTAACGTAGCCGCCCGTCCTCGACAACGAATACTATAATCGTGAGATCGACGTGCGATTTACAAGCCATGTGCGCATCCTGCGTTGTGCGTCGTCTTATCGACGACATCTTCCGCGTTGGCAAGCTAAAGTGCCTAGATATGTCTGTATCCGGGCTTCATCTTCACGTGTGAGGAGTCCGATTAGAATCTATAAGGGAGGATAAATTCTTCAATTCCAAGAAGAGCGGCAGAATCAGCTCACTTAGGATTTACACATTCCAGTCTTGGCTTTTCAGAAACTACTGTGATCACTATCCATCTCGATAGTACCTACAAATAATTTTCCACTCTTCTACGAAAAGGAATGAGAAAGGGGAGGACATTGCAATAGCTCACAGCTCTACACTCTTCCTTCTCTCTCCTCCCCCCTCCCCCCCCCCCCCCGCTACAGCTCCAGTAAGCAACTTCAAAATATCAGGAGATTAGGGTCAAATGGGCAATTAGGGAAGGCAAGGACAATGCCATTAAGGTGATTTTTCTTTTCAGTGCAAGTCTTCTTCGGAACCTTACTTTAGGAAAATCCCAATCATCAAAAAACACATTGTCGAGGAAAATGAGACTCCGCGCAGACAACTGCAACAATGCGCGCACCTTCACACAGTATAGCTTTGTGTCAAATCTCCGCGCAGGTGAACTGATGGCGAGATAATGTCCACGAGTCCCTACTGTAGATTTTTTGAACTCCTTTTCCGCAGTGAAGTAAATGCTCAGATTTCAATAAGAATATATAAGACCTGTGGAAATTCTGGAGATGGAGGGGGAGGAGGGAGTAAGTGGTACCAAGCTTATTGTCGAAATTTGCCTTGTAATTTGCATTGCATTAAATCACCTCAGATAATAAATTTTCCTATGAATCATAATTTTCTGATTCCAGTAATGATTATTTTTTTGGCTCATCTGCCACAAAACATGAGAGTATCCATTCATTTGATTCACATTAAATTTGCTCGTATCTGTGTTCCCAGATCCCCCCCCCCCCCATACCTTCGATAGTCAAGAGACAAGGGCTTGAAAGTGATAGTTGTTTGAGTTTTTTCCCCCTATAAAAAGTGAAGGTTGTTTCAGAAAGACGAAAATTTAGAGATACAAATTAAATTAGAAAACTTAGAAAATTCATATAAAGCAGAGATTAGCGCATCACCAAATCTGAAACCTTAACTTGGTGGTTTCCTACGCAGAGTTTCGTCTCCAGGATTGCCGCTAAAATTGGGTGACAACAACAACAAAGTTCTTTTCCAGTCAAAAAAAAAGCGCTGTTTAGCTGTGGCGTTAGTGGGGAGACCGAAAGAAGAAGAACTTGTCAACAACTGAATTGAACATGATAAACATGTCTGTAAAGTTGTGTTGCACATCGACGCCAATCTGATTTTTGATGCGTCCTTTAAATTTTCACCCCCGCATAGTCATTTCGTACGCTGCGACATTGTCTGAATTCTTCCGCTCATCATTCTGAGCAAGTATCGTCCAAGCTGGAAAAAATTCGCTGCAAAAGCACAGAAAGAGAACAAGGTAAAGAAAAACGCACTTTTTTGTATTTTTCACAAAAAAAAACGGTATAAGCAAAGAAGTAAGCTCGGCGACGTTGTCTACATCATAGACAGAAACAAGACCTATCGAATGCACAAAAAAACCGAGTGAAAAAAGTTAAACTGAAGAAAAAACAAGAGGTTTTCGAAAACACCGTTTTTTGAGGATTTCTCGTTTAAATCCCAAAAAGAAGTTCCGCGACGTTGTCAGCGTGAAAATAGAGATCAAGAGCTTTAATATGATATATAGATTATCGAAAGTGGGCTCCAAACAACGAAGAAAAGGGTAGCAGAGCCAAATGCCCCGCGCCCCGCATTTGAGGTAGCGAGGTAGCGCGCAGCGCGCAGAGACGCAGACGAGCAGCGGAGACAGACCAGAGCCGACGGGGCATTTGGCTCTGGTCGTGGATCTTCGCAGGGTCTCAACGAAACCCTGCAAAATTATATATCGTTGTGATCCTCATGAGACGGCCAGGAGCACTGACAACGTCGCGGGTCTTGAAAATCACTCCATAACGAGATAGACCAGCATTCATATGGCGGCTCTTTGCGCAAGATTTGAGCGCAGTTTTTCGTTTTTATTAAACTCTAGCGGCTTTAATGAACTTCCAACATTCAACCGCAGTTCAGAGAAAGGTTAATTGAGAAATTTTGCCCTAGTTTTTGATAGAATTTTTAAATTAAAACCTTCTTCTCAACAAAAAAGGCCATAAAAACGCAATCCTTCGGTTTTTTTGAGCTTCTTTTGAATGTCACTGCTATATTTGCCTCATTTAAATTCATCCCTATACAATTATGTCATTAGTTATGTCATAATTTCCGGGGCTTCGCCCCGGATGACTTCTGTACTTCTTCCCTGGTGAAGGTTGTGTTCTATCATGACGCTCAAAGTGAAGGTTACCAGAGTACATGGCTCTATGTATCGAGTGTATGCCCCCCCCCCTCCTGATGAAAGCCCGCAAAATGCAGACAGCGGCTCTTCTACGACCTAAAAACTTCCCCTCTTTCCCCGAACGCAATTTTTCACAAGAGACATTTTTCAGGCCATCTTTAATGACAGACAGCACTCTCTTAGTGCAATACGGCTGGTCTCACAATGCTTCGTCGATGTTACATTACCAAAGCCGCCTTCGTCTTTATTTTACATCAACGGCTGACGCACACTTGGTGGGATGCTAAACAGCTTTCCATTTTTCTTTGAATGGAGAATTGTGGATGCCTCAGATGGCCTTATCACTCTCAGGATCGATATAAGTTGGCAATTCTACAGATCGACGCTGAGCTAACATTAATGAGATAATAAATATCAGTCGTATGACTCTTTCTGCAAAGCCTGAACCCGAGGATTAAAGTCAAGTCACTTGTAACTCAGTAAGCGTACTGCACAACATACACGCTACTTAAAGACATCTAGGATTGAAAGCTCCGATATATCCAGAGAATTCTCCTTCTTTTCTACTCTTCTTTAGCTTGATTGCAACTCACATAGTACACCTAGTAATCTGTACTACTCAAAAGAACCGACGAATGCTGCGCACAGTTTGCAAACTCACTAGTAAATTACAAGTGACTCTCCCGTACCAGTAATCCGAAGTAATTCGAGGTTCATGAAGATTTTCCTTCTTCACTAAGTGTTTTAAGGCCCCGCAAAAGAAAACTTTGCACCACTCAGAATTAAACCCAGTAAATAACAAACGTCTTCAAATATAACCATTATACATGACTTAGAGGTTTGTTGAAAATTCACGCTAAGTACACTCAATGACACGTTTCCATCGTCAAATACCATACACCATCCAAACTGCTTTACGAATTTTACAAAGTTAATTGCCAGAAAACGTAAGGATCCCGTGAGCTTACTATTGAAGCCAGCTCTGCTTAGCGAAAGACGTCAGGACAAGACGAATATCACCGAGAAGTGATGAGTTTTTTGAACACCCAATATGGTGCTCAACTGATAGTTTTCAGCCCTCAATCAAGCCAAAAGATACGTATAGAATGTATAGCTACTGAAAAGGAAACTCGACTGAAAAATGTCTCGCTTCATGTCCAGAAGAAATAGTTTGCTTTCCAAACTCGATGTGGGAGCCTGATTTCTGTCCAGTTCCTGCTCTGCATCTATTGCGAACTCTACACTTTTGCAATTTTATGAAGGCAACATTTCCTCATAGAATTTGACCCACGACTCGCGTCTTCTATTCAACTTCCGTTCTGACTTTTTTCGATGTACCTTCAACCTTTACTACTACTTTTTAGGGCCATGGCAAAATTCGACAAGAACATCTCCATGAGCTGCCAATGCTTTATCGGCGTTCTTCATGACGTAGCCGCGTCATACCATCAAGTGCATCGTGCAAGAGGGGGAAGCAATAGTGCTCAACTTTCTTATCTTGCTATTTTTGACTCAAAAATGGATTGAAAAGCTCGCCGAAGTTTGATAAAACGCATGGTGGGCAGATATAAGGCCAATAATAACGCATCGCTTTAGGACTCTAAAGACGACGACTAGTCGAGACCTTGGCACACTAATGCAATGCTTTATTCAAACATAGTGCCCATTCTCAAAATTACCAGGGTAACTAGGGAAGACAAGAAAATCACAAAACGAAGCTGAGGAATTGAAATAATTCTCTTATATCTTAACACTTTCATGTTGGTGACACTCGAAGGCGGTCGCATTCAACTTTCATCTGAGCGTCACCGCCGGAAGAGGCCTCTGAAAAAAACGAACAAGTTGAAATGTTAGACCGTCACTAACAACAACATCTATTAACCTCGTTGGCTAACTCACATGCTAACATCAATAAGTTAGTTTGAGAAACTTACTGTTATTATTCCACCAGGCCCAAAAAATTGGTTTAGGTTCTCCTAAACCAGAAACACCTAACCCCAATGGAACATGGAAAGAAGGGCATTCGAGATTTGAGCAAGCGATTAGCATTGAGGAGTGCTACCACACATCTTAAGGCGATCCAGTGGTCGATATTGGTTCCACTAGGAATCGGCCGACCGTTCCTCGTAATATTAGAAATCCTGTCACATGTATTTCAGGATACCAGAGAAATGGTATCCTTGTGAGCACATGTTAAACTCTCTTAAAGGCAGTGTCTCACCAAAATTTATTTGCCGAGATTTTTGCATTTTGCAAGCCTGTCGGACCCTGTCTAGCATTGTATGGGCTTAAAATCGCACGAAGTTCCCAAAAACCCCGTTTTCTGGAGGCCCCGCGGAAGCAACGTGGACGAGTTGTACCTTCCAACTCCAGCCTCAGCCATAGTGGCAGCAACAGAGGGGAGGTGGATGCCAAGTGGAGGGACATGTTCAAACGCGTGAGGGTGGAGACCGAAGGAGTCGTCCGCGCGTACCAGCTCGCTCTCCGCGTACCACTTTGAGCGAATTTTTCTCAGCGTGGAAGGGGTCAAATTGAGTGGGACTTGTTGCGATGGCCCATCTAGAGGTCCCTATAATAGAATATGTAAAGATCCGCGCGACCTCAACTTTGGTGAGATACTGCCTTTAAGCTTCAAATCACCTTTTTGCATGTTTGAATTCAACTTGGGAATAATAATCGAGGTGTAAGCACGTTGGCTTTGTACATTTTATGGAGTTTGTGTAACCGACTTTCCGGTTGTTTAAAGCACAAATTCCGAAGGAGAGGAAGTGTGATCAGTGCAAGAGGCAAAAATTAATTGTGTATTACATAGAGGTGAAAGCTACAAATATGACATTACTTAGGAAAGGATTGTGCATTTTATTATATAGTGACTATGAGAATTAAAGCTCAAGATGATTTCGTAGAGAGGGAAATATAAAAAAAACGCGAATCAGCCGTCCGTACGATGCTGTCAAGGTCAGTTTATTGATGGCACTAAATTGACCAAGCCCTTTGCTGCACCACATAAATCATAGCGACGTTTTGTAACATCGAAGATATTAGAATTAGTTGCCGTGCTGTTAATGAAAGCATACATCCCAAAGAATTACCAAATACTCCAATGCCTTTAACCAAAAGGCTCACTGTAATTTAGTTCTATTGACTTTATGATTAAGTGAGATGTGTTTTCTCAAACGCGGAGAAAGAAGACTTGCTGGTATTTAACGAAAGCCCATTGCTTGTAGTCGAAGTATGCAAGCTGACATTGAGATTAGAGCGAAGCGTACACCTCATGAAGATCAAACCCATCGCAGGAAGAATAGAATTTGATGATAAATTCGCATCTTGACTTTGTTTGAATATAGTTTGGCCTGGAGTTCGATGGATATGAAAGTGATAAGGATAAAATGCAAACTACTTAATACGGAAGTCGGCTAATCAGGACTGATCAACTCCATCTGTCTTGAATCATATATCAAGATACCAAACCAATTCAGCAGATTTGCAGTGATGCCAAATTGATGAAGCTTGTGTTTGAATTTGTTGATTCATCGAAAAAGCAGTCTATAATAATCTTATATATAAAGCTGAATGTCTGTTTGTCTGTCTGTATGTATGTATGTATGTAGTGTGTACGTATGTTCCGAATAGAAAATTCCATTTCTGAACCGATCCGGACCAAACTTTGCACACATACACTTCGAAGCCGGACGCGTGTCATAGGCTACTTTTCGTCATCGATCGATATCGATTTTATTGATTTTTCAAAGAGTGAGCTACGGGGCTGGGAGTTGGCACAGGGGGGTAATTAATCGAGCATGCTGATTACAATATAATATTGACAAGGCCGGGCGGAGCCGGGTAAGCCAGCTAGTCTTCCATAACTTTGAAATGGTGTAGCAAGCATATAGGGCGAATATCATTGACTTCGTTAGAAATGGGTGTTTCCAAAGATAGGCGTGCCTCTTTCAGCAATTAGGAATTTTGCAAAAACAGATAGGTTGAAGGCACGCATGGGTTGTAGGAAGAACTAGGCGCGTTTTTCAAACGGATAAATTACCACCATAAGGTTCCGTGTATGAAGACTTGGGATAACTGAGAATGGACGACAATCCTTCATGCTTCTTCATTCCAACCAAATGAACTGTATCAAAATTCTTAACTTTGTTGTTGAGATTTTCCTCTCTGACGCATTTTATAAGCCAACAACTGACAGCGCCCCAGATTCTCAGTAAGGTAATACCATGTGATGCATGTGCAATCCAACTCGTGCTTCATCCCGGAAATTTTTGGAAAATCACTGACTTTTATCCGATTGCCTCATTATAAGCAGGAAGATGACATAACGGTAATGCGCTGTTTTTTTGCACTGGATTGCAGCCAAAACTGTCTTTGAACCTAGAGTTGTTTGCATTAACTCAAGAGGAGACTTGGAGCCAGGAGTGGGAGGAGGGGATTCTTTTGCTGATAACCTTTTGAATACACTTCAAGTTTTAACACTATGTATAATACTTGATAGCCTCCTTTTCTCTATTTTATGATTATTGAGCCTATTTGTTCTCGCAATCAGCAAATTCTTTTGAAGGCACATGGTAATATGCATTTTCGTATAAGATATTCGGCAATAATCGCTTAATAGGCTTTTTAAATCGAAAATACACCTGGAAGCATAGCAACGCTGTCACATCTCAATTTTTATTACTACTAGCCGACATTCCGGTCCAACCCGGGCATTGGCAACTGGCGCGGCGTAGTGATCAAAACGTCTTCGAACTCACAATTCGTCCCTCACTCTTCATTTTGATTCTCGTTTCCCTTTCCATCTTCCTTTCTGTTTCGCTCCCTTTTCCTCCTCCTCTTTCCTGTTTTTCCTCACTCGTGACACCGTAGTTATTGTCTTCTTTCTTGATCGCCTCTCTTCGTGATCACACCGCATCGTCTTTGCCGCAAAATGTAAATGGTCTTTACCGCTCTCTTCTACTTCACTTGGGGAAATGATTTGATGGTAAATGAAGAGCTTTCATTTTCTTGGATGTAAGTAAACAAATCAATAAATCGATGGAAGGACCCAGCGAGTCGTTGAGAAAAGTAGCCTATCTTCTGCGCCGTGGCTTGTTTAGGCTGCCTTCATACTGATTCCGAAGTCCGGGAACAGTCCCAGCACAACGCTTAGTTCGAACACTGTGCTGGAAGTGTTCCCGGATTTCGTAATCGGTATGAACGCAGCCTTATAGGGGAAAGAATTTCAGCCTTTTCGGTTCATATACAAAAGAGTCTATAAGCCACAAACATCCTAACAAACAAAGGTACGTTTGAGTTTTATAATCTACTAGATGGCAAACCCGGCTCCGCCCGGGGCCAAACTTTGCACACATACACTTCGGGGCAGGGAGCGTGTCATAGTCCACTTTTCGTTATCGATCGATGTCGATTTCACCGATTTTTTGCAAATTTTGAGCTACGGGGCTCGATTACCCCCCTGTGCAAAATCCCAGCCCCCTAGCTCAAATTTTGCAAAAAATCGATAAAATCGATATCGATCGATAACGAAAAGTAGCCTATGACACGCTCCCTGCCCCGAAGTATATGTGTGCCAAGTTTGGTCCCGATCGGTTCAGAAATAAAAATTTCTATTCCGCACATACGTACAGACATACATACATACATACATACAGACAGACATTCAGCTTTATATATAAGATAGATTTTAGTGACATTTGTTAATGGCAAAACGTGCATTTATTTGAACAACGAAGTACAAGTCTGAAAGAATGGCTTTATTTAGACAACGATGTAGCACAATTTAGAAAGATAAGCGTAATGATGAGACACAACAATTCAAATCCATGTAAATTCAGGTCGTTGCGAATGGACATTCGCAAGTGTCTGCTGCAAATTAACAGTTAGGCACTAGATTGTTTCGAAACTTTGCCCACTCCTTCCTTTGCGCAGCTCCTTTCCAGAGATTTCGAACCATGTTACAATCAGAGAAAAAAGGTATTCACGCTTTTTCCATGCTGTCTCTGAATCGTTGAAAAATCTCTTTACAAAAAGTAAATTCAAGATGTTGTGGAAAAAGCTTTCTTACTGTTTGCTGTTTCCAATTGAAAATTCCGCATTTCTGCACAAGTGTTGAATTTTGACAGTCGGAATAGGGCATACATGGTGTTCTCAAAGCAAGGCCAAAATGTGCTTTTTTGTTAAGCAAGGCCAAAATCTGTTGATAATTTGTAGCTCTTTCTGGTCGTAAGTTTCTTGAAATTTTTGTTGTTTAAGGCGAGCAGACACGTCTGTCTATCCATCAATCCATAAGGGATGTCCCTTCTGTCGATTTGAAAATAATTTGAGGGATTAAGTTTTGTCTGCGCATCGTTTAGGTTGAGGCCCTTTGTGCAGCTTGTTGCTTTTGTCATAACCAATAACTGTCTGATTATACAAGAACGAGAGCATCAAATCAATGCATGTACAGTTTGTGTTTTAACATACAACTTCTGTTCGTTCTTTGTTGTTTCTGCAATCTTGGTGTCATGAGCCCGCAGAAATTTTGGGAAGCATCCAAAAATGCGGAGAAGATTTCATTTCAGAATGCGTCGCTACGCCACCGTATTCGGAAAACATTCGTCGCCCTCCTCACCGAATGGAAATCGGACCGCGCCGCCTTCTACCTATATAAAAAGCCTCGGAGCGACTGTCAAGGTGGGGTGATCCACAGCTTGATATCCGCGAAGTCCGATTTGGGTTGCTGGTCGTTTGTAAGAATCTAGTTCATGGCCAACTTCGTGCTGACAAGAACTCCCACATCGCCGCCTCATGACCAGTTCTTCTCAATTTCAAAAATGCCTTTTAACGGGAGTGACTCCCACACTCGATGACTCCGATGATTTCTATCTAGTCTTTTGCTTTCATAATCAATTTTCGTTAGATGTGTCATTTTCTAGCGTCCGCAGGTTGTAAGTACAGATTACCAACACTGTCCGTCTCGTTGGCCAAGTCACCTTTCAAACCTTATTCTCATCGGCGCTGCCTTACCAATGGCTCTTCCAGGATCAGGGGAGCTTTCGCAATGTCTTGTTGGATCATGACCCCCGCGAGGGACGGTTTCAGCTAATTTGATGAAGGCAAACCCCCAGCCAGCGTCTAATGAGCACGTTGGAAGCAAGTTTTCAAAGGCGGTGTCCATGCAGTCCGGACAGGAAGGGGAAACTGATTTTGGGAGCCTACTACCTTGTCCAGCGGCAAAGCAGACGGCACTTGCAACTGAGATAGAGCCGACTGCACGCAATCACTCAGGCCGTTGTAGGCTGGACGCACGCGAGCGTGCCTGCAACGTGGCTGTCGAGTACTGGCGCTATGATGACTCATGCGCGCGAATGCTAATGTCAGCCCGCAAGACACGGGTAGGGGACTAATGTCGCCAAAAGTGGGAGGTCTCGCCAGACATCTGCAACAAATACACAATCCAATACATGCACAGGTTGAGTATCTGCTGCACTTGCATCGGGTTGCATGATTGCGCCTGCAGGGTTTCGCGCGGAGACCCACCATCTTTGCAATGGGTCCCCGCGCAGCTGCAGGGAGAAAGTCGTCCGCTAGTTATGGTAACGAGAACAGGGCCTGGACGCGACAAGGCCTTTAATGGAAGCAAGGAGTTGGTCCCCCGGCGTAGCACGCTTGCGATTGGATAGAAGTCAATTTTGGCCCGCAATTACCATTCTACCCTCACCTGGAGACGTGTCACTTGTTCCTTGCGACTAACAAGCTGAAAACCCTCTGTAAAGGAGATATTTGGTGGTTCAATCGGGTAGTAAGTATATAATAACACTCGGCTCGTGTTTTTGGAGACTAGTGCAGAAGTGAAGTGAAGGTTTCAGGTAACGACAGAAGGACAAACCTTAGCTTGTGACCCCCGTACTGTGGAAGACAGGCATCATGGAGCAATGCTTACCACCATCCTCTGTGATATCTCTGCGGAAACTGTTATGTGCTTCGTAGTTGGACACAGGAGAGTTACGGAAGGAGAAACAACACACAAGAGACAGAAGACGACGCAAAGTCCCTTGCTTGATCCTCACTTCGTATTTTAGGCAATCAAGACACTTCACGGGCGTACAACGAAGGATCGTGAAGTATGAAAACGTAGATTTCTTCTTCCGCTTTGTCAACGGCGCAATTACGATGCGGTTTGAGCAATCACTTTTGCACAAGGGATGTTATATGCTGCCTGAAATCTGCCGAAGACGCTTGCCTTGCACATTTACATGCGCGAGTTGATGAAAGCGCTGAGTTCTCGCACTACAAGCAGCAAAACTAAAGACAAGTACAAGAGATTGGAGGGGAAAATCTGGATTTGAACGAGGTTAATGACCCTTCGTCCCTCAGGAGGACTGCTTACACAATTTCGTTCTGAAGACGCGGCGCATTCAACTAAATACCTGATTTTGCACCATGAAATGACATGAAAATGAAAATCACTGTAACACTATAAGGCAAAGTTTCTTCACTAATATGCATTCGCAATCTTGGCGACAAATCACTTTATGGGCGAATATCGTAGACCAGTACCTGTGCGACAATCACTTCACTGGCTTAGCACAAATGTCCAGAAATTCCAGATAGTTTATAATTGCAACGAATATTCATCAAGCAGTTCTACTAGGACTCAACCGACTTCTAGCCAATTATCGAGGTCAAACAGGAAACCAAACCTATACTTCTCTCACAAAGAAGAGCGAGAATAGATACTCACCACCGAAGGAACAAAGTAAGCACTTTTATCATGCGCTGAACTTCGTGGACAATGACTTCTGACGCTGGAATGCGGAACTCTCCGCATAGACTCCACAGTTTGTCCGGCTGAGTCTTCCGTGATATCGCCAGCAACGCCCACAAATGAAATGGCGAGCGTCAGGCCGGCTGCGCTTATATAGTTCCGCCGTGGGGCAGGGCATGCGCGCAGGTTATAACATGTTACTATGAACCTACTTATCGTGCTTTACTGACAAAAATCGATTGACGCTTGGCTTCAGAATGGACATGATCCGAGACTTTATTCGATACAATTGCAGGTTGGACGATATTCAAGGCTAAACATCGCATAGTTTGCAACCCAATTACTTCCGTATAGTTTGAATTCCTAAATGTTAACCACAAATAGTTCTCAGTTCTAACTCTCCTTTAGTTTTGTGCCTATCAATTCACGTACGCAAAATTTCCTATTTCGGTTGTGTTGCTGCATCCCACTCAAGTTCTCCCAGACTGCTGCGAAAGTAATAAAAATCTGGCACATTACCTCCAGTTGACGGGATTATGATAGGTACACGGGGATCAGTATCACTGATCTCACTGAAGATCCCGCTGTTTGCCTAGCTAACAACAAGGAACCCGTCAAACTTTGCCGAAAAAAGCCCAGCAGCGCCCAAAAAAGGCCAAAAGCGCCAGAGAGAGCCGGAACGTCCCCTTTCGAGCGCAAGTTTTGGCGTATGACGTATATGTTCATTTCGCAACCGAGTCTTTTCGCTTGATTTTCTGTCGTATGGACATCAAAATAATGTTAGACTTCTACCTGAAGTTCCAAGCCGGATGAAACACAAAGTGACTTAGCAACGGTAGTTTAGGAAACTGCACGGTAATTTAGCTTCTTATGCGACCCAACTATTAGGGCTATCGTGTCTTTGTATTGTTCGTGATAATCTGATTCGCCCTTCCTGTCTAGCTCTTTGTCTAATTCAAACTTTTCTTTTTTTAGCAGGAATTGATGCCAAGAGCTAACGAGCAGGGCTGCGTATTCGTGATTTTGCTGAAAACTAAAGCATGTGTCTGCATCTCGAACTCGTTCGCTGGATATTGAGTGCTTCGTCAACGACAACGATGTTGGTCGAAATCTGTCACAGTTCACCGGATCCACCCTCTTTTCTATCTCAACTCTGTACTGACTATGCCATGTATTCAATTGTTCTCGCCGTATATCACGTGCTTACTTCAACAGCGCACGTTACTCGGAAGAACAAATCTCTATCCCCACTCTACACTACATTACCTATGTCATATTACCCGGAAGAACAAGCTATTCACACGCTCGCGGACGAGCTTCTCAAAGGATTGGAGATGTCGGGTGTTTCCCACCAGCAGCTGTCCCCTGGAGGGCGCTCGTTACGTGCGCTCGCCCGCGACGAATGCCGCGACGCGACGTCACATTTGCCGCGCGCGCGGCGGCAGCACTGCAGAAAACTCGTCCGAGCAGGTCCTCGCTAAAATGCGCGGTACGCTCCTTCAAAAAGATTTATCGAGAACTTTTCGATCATTTTGCCCAAATTTGTTGTTTCTGAAGTGTTTTGTTCTCCTTTTTCTCTCCTTAGTTTGTTTTACAACATATTTGCTAGGATTTTCGAGCTATTCTGCTACTTTGTGCCTTGTTTTATCATTATTTCCCTGGAATATTACTAACGTCTATTTTATTCTTTTTCTCCAATCTTATACTTTCAGATTTGTTCCGTCTTCGCTTTCTTCAACGTCAACTAGCGAATTGGAGATAGATAGGTTCTCATTAACGTTGTTTGTTTCATTGTTATTCATGTTATGCATTTTATATGAGTTTATGTTTATATCTTATGTTGTTTGTGTATTTGTTTCTTTCGTAACATATTTTTGTAAGATTGATGTTTATTTTCATGTTTTACATTGCTGTTAATAGTAATAAATATTTATCTCTTGTTACTATGGCTTGAAGCAATTGCTTTCTGTTCAAAAATAGAAATTTACAAAACCCAAGTCATGGAAACATGGCGAATGGGGAGCTGTTGCTTCAAGTATGAAGTGAAGTAGCCACACATTTTACATATAAATGTCCATTTGTGGATTTTTCCGTCACGAATCTTGACATCTTTTGGCAATAGTCCTCAATTTCTCTGGTTGACACACCATTGCGGAACCGCTTTCGAAGCTGAAACAATTGCATCACTTTCACTGATACTTTTGAAATTTTTGCCTACTCCATCATCAATTCGCAGATAATTTCTCTTCATTCTCTGTCCCTTGCGCGTAAACGCTTCCCTTCTCCTGGATGCTGAAATAAGTCGTATAACCCCACGAAATTCAACCCCAACTACCTTTTCATGATAACGAAGGGAACAGTTTGCAACCGTGTTGATACTTTTGAGTCCTTCAATGAGTTCTTTGAGAGGAAAGTGATCGCTGTCAAACAGAACACCAAGTTTGCTGAAAATACATTAGTTTCATTATGGAAATGGCGACGATATATACCTGTTAAATGCTTCAGCTAAATTGGTAGTGCGGAGTTCATCAACCCCCCATTTCGACCACAAGTCTTTATAAGCCCCAGTGAGCCATGTTTGCCGGAGATAATTGAGGAAATCAAGGCATTTGTTGTATGCTTCATGCTGCTCTTCCACTGGAGGGGTCTGAAGTGCTCGAACTTCCCGACGAATTCGGCAAGAAACAAAGACTGAGCCCTTGATAATGTGCCACCATTTTTTCACTCGTTCGTCCTTTTTCTCTCCGTCGATATAAGCCCGAAGTCCAAGTTTGTCCCTCCTTCTATTCCAGACCTGTGCCAGATGGAAAGCACAGCCCTCTACCTTCGCGTGTGGGAATGGCGTAGTAGCTGCTTTAATGGCAGCTCTTTCAAAGTCAAGTATGAATTTTTTTGGCAAAATGTCACCTCCCTCGTACTTGCAAAATTGCTCCTTAATGTGGTTGGCGATAATCCTGTATTCTTTCACTGTTCTTTTTTGAGTAATGGCAAATAATATCGGAACTTCCACCCCTCCAGTACACACTGCATGTACGCAATACAATTGCGCTTGTCGCCCCAACTCTTTTGGATGAAGGCTAAACATTCCGTCCGCGACAAGGGCATGTAGGCCAATTTGACAAGCTTTCTAAACGAAACGCTTATCAGATTTGATGTAAAGTGAGCTGTAAATTAGACGGACTTTGATCGTGTCCTCGGAGTAGTAAACGTGAAATTCTCCTCCTTTCTCATGTAGGAAGCTCGTGCCATCTGGAAGTGCGGTGACGTGGTCGGGTACGTTACTCATCATGACCCTTTTATCCCTATGGAGATTGATAGCTACGGAAAAAGCCTTTCGGCGTTGATTGTAACCGTGACCGTGTAACTCTGATTGTACTTCACACCAGAGCGGCTGGTCTGAATATAGTCGTGGTATCACTGATGCTAAATACTCGGCAAACCTTCTTCTTCAAGACAGTCTTTGGAGCTAATAATTTTCATCCATTCCCGCAGGGGTTTCTTCCCCGCACTCTCAGCGTCATTCTTCAATTCTTGTACCTTCTAGAAAACATGTATTAAGTTGAATTGAATTACAAGAATTCACGGACTCCGTATGCTATCCTTGTGGCGATTTCTTCGGCTCTGTTCTTCGTATCACATGCGTGTTGAATGTGGCTAGGATTTGATAAGAACTCTTCTCCTCTAACCTGGGTTTCCTGTGGATATTACATTTGTGAAGTCTTTTCGACAAACCTTTATGCTTCTCCATTGGCCACTCTTCTGGCACTGAATACATTTGTAGGAGTCGTATCCAGCATTCTTACGAATGAAGGCAAACGCGTGGGACTTCTGCGTATTCGGGAGGTTGTAGACCAGAACTTCGTGCTTTCCACGTTTGCTGGGTTGTTTTTTTTTCTTTATAGGGTCCACCGTCAATCCGGTGGACCCTATAAAGGAAAAAAACACAGGTCTTGCACATACACGTTTTTTGATAGAGAGTCAATTTTAAATGCGAAGGGAATGATGTGAAGAGCAGACCTGTGGAAGGATCAGAAACAGCGTCAAGCTGCACAGATTCTTGGAAGTTGAGGTTGAAGTCAGTATCTGACATTATAGATTAGTAGAGATTGATTGAGTCCTGTCTTGCAGTTATTTATACAAGTGCGTGTCCTCATTTCGGCTTAACTTTCCCAGAAGCAATCCCAAAGGAACTGATAAAAGGTCAGGCCTCCTGGGGTAATACTTCTCGAGTGATAAAGGACATCGTCACTCTTGATAATCACCTTCAATGCATCGTAACTCTTCTATTCTCGTTCATTCCTTCTTGAGTTTCATCTCCGTTGTGTTGTAATTAGGATCTTCTTCTATTTTCCTCCTATAGTGGGTGTCATCACTGTTTTCTTTTGTGTCATATATGAACATTATGAAAAAGTTCACAAGAAATAAGAAGAGAAAACATCAAACAAAAAAGTCTATATATTCGGCAATCCGCGCGTTTTTGTTTTGTACTGCCCCATCTTACTGTCTTAGTGCGAAGTAATGGACACGTTCACATTTTTTTGCCTCTCAGCCAACCGCACGTAACGATACGCACATTTTCGTGCCCCAGTTATAGGGTGCCTCGCAACGCGTACGCGCAGCGTGCTCTCCTGTCCGAGTTGTCCGCGCGCTAGTTGCCGCGCGAGATGGGCGCGCGGCGTCTTCATTTGCGGCGACCGCACGTAACGATACGCACCCCTGTCCCCTCCCTAGGCAGGCTGTAAAGCCCGAGCCGAGACAGTGACCCCCGATGACCGCCGGCTAGCAGGTTGCTACAGCAGCCTCTCCCTTTCCCCACTTTCCCCTCTTATGTAAATACTGTTCAATAAATATATATATATACTAATGTTATGTACTCCCACTCATCAGGATAGGGCCCGTACATCCTTATACCTGACATCCCAGAAACTCCGCGACTGCGCGTGACTGTAACGCTTAGGATGGTCGCAGCGCGAACGTAGTGTTAAAGGCAGTGACTCGGCACATCTCAACCTACTGAAATTTTCGCTTACCTGGGGTTATTCAATACGGGGATCCCGAAAATGCACTTTCGAGAGCTTAAGAACGGCTAAAGCGAGCGTTTCTCAATGCCTTTCTTTTTGGAAATGGGCGAGTGGAGCAAGGCTGATGACACTGAATCGTTGCAAGACCCAATGATTATAGCACTGCGGCGGGCAGCCTCCAATGGTGAGAAGGAATTTGCCAACTCGTTCGGATGCGTGATTAGTCTGCGCGTGTAAGTTTAAGTGCAATTTTCTCGGCAGGGAAGGCATGCTGTGCAACCGGGATTGCACTGCTTTCAAACTTGAGCCATAAGGAACCTACTGCGTTGAAATCCTGAATTGTTGAGTTTTGCCGACCCATTGCCTTTAAAGGAGCGAAGTCGTTTCCAACGGTTACGGCGCAGGCGCGGGTTTTTTTTTGAGGGGGGGGGGGGATTTCTCGGCCGTGAATAACCTTTGCGTTGCCCTGGGCAGTGCCTTAGTTAGACTCCCTCATCAAGGTCCAGGCGAAAGAGCCATGCGACCAGATTTGCCTGAACACTGCTTGTAAGCAAATCAACGACTTTTATGCAAGGGTACAGTTGACAGTTGAGGTTTATTTTCATCCCATAGCGGAGCGCGATCTTCTGTCCTTCAGACGATTAGACCTTCTAGGGTCCATCTTGCTCATACATCTCATGTGGTTGCAAGACTCAAACTACGCTACTCCAATCGGGACAATCGGGTTCAGGCCGAACCGTCGGCTGAATTTGCGCGCTCGTACCGCTAGGGGTTCGCGCTGCATACGCGCTCTGTCGCAGAGAGCGAAGAGACTGAAGAGGGAGCAGACTAGCTAGCTGTAGACGTGACGCGATATCCTCGCGAAACGAATTCCCGCCACGCCAATTTTGGCGTGGTTGGGATTGGGGCAGACTGTGAACTTAGCGGTCACCGTTCTCTGTCTTAGGAGCTAAGGTGTCCTCGGCAGAAAATACGGTCTGAGCAAGTTTAAAGGCACCGTCCAACTAAGGTGGGGGTCTTGAGCTTTTGGCAGTTTACGATAGTAGGATCCCCTATCGAGCCAACGGCCAAGTCGCGGCTCGAACTGTCGCTTCAGAAGCGAAAAATTCGCTTTGAAACAGCGGAGAGGCATGAGGACCTCAAGTCGGCACCGCCCCCCTCCCCATTCAATAATGCTCGCCCAACTAATCACCGTTCCGAAGGGCAGACCTGCGGATTCTCCGGAACAAGGTTAGTCGGGTTTTCGCGGATTCTCGACATCATATTCGAAATCAGGAACATGAGAAGGCCCCCCGGAATGACCAAAACATGGAAATCGAGAATCTAGGTACCCTTGCCTTTAAAATTGAATGTTTTCATGCCGAATGAGTCATATGAGCAGCCGCTAGCAGCTACTCGATGTAGGTCACAATCGGATTTTATGCTCGCTTTCTTCCCGTCATGTGAGTTCCGCTGCTCTTGTGAGTTTTCTCATTCTTCTTGATCCAAAGCTTGCTGTTCATTTATTTTCAAGCTCTCTGATTTTTGGTTTGACTTTATCTAGCCATCGTATCTTATCCCCCTTGACCTCATCCCTGTACACTCTCTGTCGTGAGTCTGATTACGTGGTCTTCATCTCACCGGCTCTCGTCTCCATACCTTCGAAGGCGTCGTTCTTACATCTTCTTGACGACTGAGGCGACCTTCATCATGCTTCTTTTGTGTTTGTGGTTGCATAGCTTCTATGGTCCATTTCAGCATTTGAGTCTCCATTAGGGATCTTTCTGTCTTTGTTGTGAGTATACCAACATTCGCTTTCATAGAGCGCCTTCGTTTAGCTGAATCACTCTGCACTATATCAATGATTTGAGGTCTCGTGGCATCAGTGTGTCGTATAGGACTTTTGTCATGCTCCACTTCATCCAAGTTGCATGTACCCTACTAGTCATTCCGTCGTGGAGACTATCACTTGCGTAGATACGGCTTCCCAGGTTCTTAAATGAGGTGGTTTTCTTGCGTGTACCTGATCTGGATGGTCCCAGTGTTTGAACTCCCATCTCCATGTACTCAGTCTTCATTCAGCTTCAGTCTTTGCATTTCCAGCTGATCCTTCCACTTCTGCACATTCATTTGTAGTTCTTGCCTGCTTCTCGCTAGTAGTACTACATCATTCGCTCAAAGCCACGGTGGTTTGCTATATGAAGTTTTTGACTACTGCATCCTCACGGTGATGAACAGTAATGGTAAGAATACGGAACTGATCTTGCAGTTGTCTCGGCGTAACTGTAGATCATTCAAATCCATTGTGCATGATCCTCTAGTACCATGTTTCAGTGTCCACATATTATTTCGTACGGCACTTTGTTGAATGCTTTCTGAAGACCTAGGAACGCGAATGTAGTTGATATCTTCCCCTGCTTTGTTCGATCATTATCCTGGTTGTGTGGACGCCGCTGTCACATACAGTCGAGTAGATTTAGCGGTAAATATAGTGTGCTTGCACAGAAGGTGAAATGCGGTAAAATTGGCGCGTGAAGAAATAGTTTCGACTGTAACGCCGGCCAATTGAGCGCGCAAGATACCCGCGGTACTGACGTGGCTACTTGTTCACGCGCAAATTTCACCGCATTTCACCTTCTGTGCAAGCACACTATATTTACCGCTAAATCTACTCGACTGTACACTTTCTCCTTTCCAATCGAAAGTCATGTCTAATGTGTCTCCTGAGGGATTTACTGCTTTTTGATGTCGAGCTGTAAAAGATTCAACGTCAAGTATGGCTGGAAGTAGCTCGGAAAAATTGTATCCGTGCACTCTTCGCACTCATCGGACTCAAGTGCGCGTCGCTCCAGGGAGCGCCTTAGCTTTTACTGGAAGATTCTGTCAAAACACGTACGAACATTTGATGCGACAGGTTTTTTCCTTCTTCAGCCGGCTTCTCGCCTGCTTCCACTGGATGAGCAGCCTGGCTTTAGGACACTGATGGGCAGAGCTTTGCTTAAGCAGTTCGGCCCATCGCAGAACCGAACTCGTGACCTTCCCCGCCTGATGAAGGGCAATAACTTCTTGGCCAGCTTTGCACCCGTTTCCCAACCACTCAACCGCGTAATAATTTGAGTACCATTTGCATACCCGTCTCTAACAAATTTTCGGCATAAACATTAAAGAAGGCCGAAAGCGCCATTGTGGACTCTACAAGTCCAAACATGAAACTCTGCTGATGGGAAGCGTCCTTGCTAAGGGAATAAAACCAAAATAAATTGACTACTGAAGACGAGAATTATATCACCAGATGTGTCTATAAACGATGATTCCAAGTTCGCTCCTTTCTTGCGGAACAACTTCCCGAAAGAAGTTACGAGCATGCGAATTTCCCATTTGTTCTTGAAGTGGCCTAAAATCAGCCAAAAGCTGTACAAAACATCTGAACGTGGGTAATCAATTTTGTATCAAGTACGTCGTCTGCAAACAATGAACAAAGCCGGTGGAAATCCGCGTTGGTGATTTTTCGGAGAGTCGCTCACTTTAAGCCAATTTATGCTTGACGAGTTTGGACATTCAAACGCTCATACAGTTGAGTAGGTTGCCCGCTCAATATATATAGTGTGCTTGCACAAAAGGTGAAATGCGGTAAAATTTGCGCGTAAACAAATAGTTTCGACTGTGACGCCGGCCAATTGCGAGCGCAAAATGCCGGCAGTTATCATTTTATCGACTTTTTGCAAAGTTCGAGCTACGGCGCTGAGAGTTGGCATATGGGAGCAAGCGAGCATGCCGATTACGAATATAATAACCAATTCAGAAAATACCCATTACTTCTATTGGTTTAATTGATTTTTTGCAATGTTTGAACCACGGCGCTGGGGGTTGGTACAGGCGATTACGATTGTAATAAATGTTCTTGAAAATACTATGATTTCTGTCGATTTTTCCATTCTTTGTGAAATTAGAGCTACACGGCTGGTATTTAGCACAAAGTTGTATGTGAGCACGCTCACTGCAAAAGTAACCGTTTTTGAGAATACCCATTACTTTGATTGATTTCTTCTTTTTTTCAAAGCTGAAGCTACGAGGCTGAGATGGCATTGGTCCGGGGGTAAGTGAGCATGCTGAGAATTCTATAATCACACGGAATTGACGAAGACAGTAAATTTACCTAAAGTTGTTATAGATTCATTTTGGCCCGCCTTTTCCTTTTAAAATCCTACTTCTGCCCTTAAAATCAGAAAAGCACAAAGAGCTCGGTCTCGAGGGAAGAAAAGCTTATAAACTGAGGCGGCAAGATATTTCCGCTAAGAATTTCTACGAGTCAATATCTAATTATACAAAAATTTCCTTGAAATTTACTTCTGTCCCTTCCACGCAAAAACCATGCTTCTGCCTCTGAAAGCAGAAAAGTGGTCTCTGGGGATGGACAGACCCATGAGCTTCATCCGATAGGACATTTTCACTGAAACTTTTGCCTCCCAAACTTCGCAAAAATCACGAACTCAAAAACCACACTTCTGGTCCTAAAAGCAAAAAAGACAGGGAGCTTGGTCTCGAGAGAAGAAGGAATCATGGCTTCAGGCAGCAAGATATTTTCGCCAGAAGTTTCTGGGTGTCAATGATTATACAAAAACTTGCTTAAAATTTACTTCTGGCCAATCTACTTTGCAAAAAACCACACTTCTTCCCCCAAGCGAAACAGCACAGATAGCTTGGTTTCGAGGAAAGACAGAACCATGAGCAGTGTGCGACAACCATTTTTCCCAAGGCGTTGACCCCCTAAACTTCGCAAAAACCAGTACTTCTGCCCTTAAAAGCAGAAAAGCACAGGGAATTTAGTCTCTAGGGAAGGACAGCCCATGACATTCATCCGACAGGGCATTTTCGCTAAGACGTTCGACTCCCAAACTTCGTAAAAACCACAAAACTTAAAAACCACACTTCTGGCCCTAAAAGCATAAAAGCACAAGGAGCTTGGTCTTGAGGGAAGCGAAAATTATGGCTTCAGGCAGCAAGATGTTTTCGCCAGAAGTTTTTGGGTGTCAATCACTATACAAAAACTTGCTTAAAATTTACTTCTGGCCATTCTACTTTGCAAACTTCTTCCTCTAAAAGCGAAACAGCACAGATAGCTTGGTCTCGAGGGAAAGATACCCATAAGCTCAGCCAGCAAGATACTTTCGCTGAAAATTTCTGGGTGTCAATGTTTATTCTACAGAAATTCACTTGTGGCCATTCTACTCTGCAAAAACCAGACTTCCGCCTTTGAAGGCAGAAAAGTGGTCTCGAGGGAAAGACAGACCCATAAGCTTTTTGCGACAGGAACTTATCTTCTCTGAAAATTTTGGCCTTTACTTCGCTAAAACAACACTTTTGTCCCTAGAAGCAAAAAAAAACAGGGAGTTTGGTCTCTAGGAAAAAAAGGACTCAGAGTTCAGGCAGCAAGATAATTGCCTAAAAATTTTCAGGTGTCAATATTTAATTATAAAGAAACTTGCTGGAAAATTTACGACCCCTTCTTCTCAACCATACTTCTGCCCCTAAAAGCGGAAGCATAAGGAGCTTGGTTCCGAGGGAAGGAAAGTCCTAGGATTTTATGCGGCAGGACAGTTTCGGTAAGATTGTCCTTCAAAAGAAGGCGTTGAGCCAGCTTTAGTCTGTTCTAGAAATGAGTCCGTTCACTAGCAAGACATCATCGAAGAAAATACTGCTTCGTGTTTATCTACATATCGTCCCTTCCACATTTGCTGCTACCGTTCTGGCGTCGCGGACATGCCACGTGTGACTAACACGTTGGCAACGTTGGCAGCAACACGTTGGCAACATGCAGCAACATGTTGGGGTGGCCAAAATGTTCTGCCAACATGTTGTGCCATGTCAAACATGTTGCTGTCACGTTGCCAACATGTCAGCCATACGTGGCAGGTCTGAAACGCAGAGCAAGGGTAGCAGCAATGGTGGAGGGGACGATATACGATATCTGAGTTTTCGGCTGCTGGAAGACATAACTTGACGCTTCCTTCAACATGGCACTTTCCTGGAAATCAGTCTGAGTTTTGGGATGAATCAGCTGCTCTAAACAGGTGCTTGGAGGTAGCTTCCTTGTTTAAGAGTTGTAGTATCTGGGCGAAGGTGTCTGCAAGAGGAACAGCAGAGATGCTTTGCGGATAGTTACTGGTAGTAGCTTCTTTTCTCAAGATATAGTGTTTTGTTTCTACTACTCACAACACACGAAAGGTCGCTGGAAAGATGGAAATTTTCTTTCTTGGGATTTTAAGTTAATTAATGGCAGATATCAATGTATCTGCCCCCACCCACTTAATAGCGACCCGTAGGGTCGCTAGTCTTATATATAAAGCTGAATGTCTGTTTGTCTGTCTGTCTGTATGTATTTACCTATGTATGATCGTCTCCACGATTCCTGTAGAGGTGTATTGCAGACTTTGCCTGATAACACAGGTAAACTTGTTAAACCTCAACGTCATACCATTGGTTTTTGTCTCTCGCTATCAAAAACCGCCACGCTTTGAGTTGGCAAAACCCCGCCTCTACACGAATCATGGAGCCGATGATATGTATGTGTGTACCAGTGGCGTACCCACAATTTCCGCTCGGGGGGGGGGGCGACAAAATTTTTTTTCAAATGACGGTGCGTGGCGTTAGCCACGCACTCCGAAGAAGTTGTAGGGGTGCTTTTCAAAATTTTTGCGGTTCCCTTACCCCGAATATGTGGAAAAAGGGTGCGTGGCGTCAGCCACGCCCCCGAAAAATTTTTTTTACAAAGGTAATTTGAATTTTTAAAAATTTTTAAAAGTTATTTTAATTATTTACAAGTATAAACAAGTCACTTGCACATTTTTATAACCCATATAAGTAACTTTCAAAAATTTGGCGACCCATTCTCGGGGGGGGGGGGCGCCCCCCCCCCTCGGTACGCCACTGGTGTGTACGTATGTTCCGAATAGAACCATTTCTGAACCGATCCGGACCAAACTTGGCACACATACACTTCGGGCCCCGGCGGGTGTCATAGGCTACTTTTCGTCACCGATCGATATCGATTTTATCGATTTTTATCGATTTTTTTGCAGAGTTCACCTACGGGGCTGGGAGATGGCACAGGGGGGGGTAGGTGGACATGGCGATTCCGAATACAATATTGGTTTCCAGAATTATCAATTGGTTTTATCGATTTTATCGATTTTTTGCAAAGTTTGAGCTACGGGGCTGGGAGTTGGCATAGGGGGGGGGGGGTAATGGAGCATGCTGTACGAATACAATATTCAAAATCGTCCATTACTTTTATCGATTTTATCGATTTTTTGCAAAGTTTGAGCTACAGGTCTGGGAGTTGGCACAGGGGGGTAAGTGGGCATGCTGATTTCGCAGGGATAGGGGGACCTTTATTACAGTGTTTTGACAGGCCCGAGCGGAGCCGGTTAAGCAAGCTAGTTTCTCGATAAAAATCAATCTGCACCATTTCGTTATCAAATCTCCTCAAGCAAGCAGACCAACTGATTTTTTTTTGACTTCTCTTTGCGATAACGCTATTCATTTATGTGGAAACTTGTGAATAATCATTTTACAAAAATTTGGCAAATTGTCAAAAACGCCTGTAATCATCCATAGCCAAGTGACAAAAAAGCTACTAATCATAAAGTGGGCTTTCATTAATTCGTGGACCTAGGCTAATGTTTGTTGTCCGAGCGAGCTTGAACAGAAGAGGCATTACTCGACTTGACTCTGTTAGTCATCTATAATATTAGGTGGTTTGGAAAATAATGTCGCATGGCATCCTACCGCGACAAAATGACCACAAAAAACAGTGAATGAGGCATCATTTGATAGAGCAAAGCAAGCTCTACAAGAAAGTTTACAAAACTTAGTGGAAATCGTGCTCCACCTGAAATTCAAATCGAAAACATAAAAAACTTCAGATGCCCGAAAAATCGTATCATCGTTCATAGACGTCTTATGGATCTCCAATTTGCACAGGCATGCACTCTCCACATTAGGCATTCATCGGTATAGTTTATGTTGATTTCCATGGCTACAGTATGACAAACAAAAATAGGTCAAAAGTGCGAAGATGCCGCCTTTTCGCGTTTTTGCAAACAATTTGTTTTTTCTCGAACTAGCGTTTGTATCAAGCTGAAAATTCATGGTTATACTCCTAAAAGTTCATACTACAGAATTCACCCATGTGAGAGAAGCTTAGGATTGCTCTGGCAAAAATAAGCCGAATTTCGTTTTCTCAATTTTCGGCCATGGAAAGACCGCAAAAATGTGCATACGAGTGTCTCCTATAGTGAGTCCATGCGTGAGCAAGGGGGTTCTCAAGACTTTTCTAAACGGAGATGATCATTCACGCATATCAAACCTGGCGCAAAGGTTCAAGCTTCCTTTTGCAGAGCTTGCTCTGATCTGTCGGTTGATACCCGATTTACCTTGATTGCGCACCCTGCTGCGATATTGCACGTCAAAACACGATCCGACTTTTTTTTCGGATCTTGTATATAAAGCTGAATGTCTGTTTGTATAGGCTGTACCAACCACCATCGGTCCCGCCTTACGAGGTCGCACTATCGCATGCGACCTGCCTTAGCGTGTAACGGAGTTCGCATGCGTCACACCGCCCCGTCGCAAGTGGCCGCAGGCGCGATGTCGCTTAACCGATGCTGGTTGGTACAGCCTATATGTCTGTCCGTCTGTATGTACGTATGTTCCGAATAGAAATCCTTATTTCTAAATATCCTTTCCTTATGTCCTTTCCTTATTTCCTTAATTCCTTTTTTCTTTGCAGGGACGCTGCCTTCAGACCTGACAAAACTTGAACATGAACTCTATGATGTCTACAAGCTTTACCTAATCCATACTTCATATATACCCGAAGCAGTTTTAGTGTATATGTCTACACTTATGGATGCAGATAAACAAAGTAATTTGAGACATATTTTTTGAAGTTAAAAATTGAATGAGTGCCATTCTAGCAATATTCATAACTAACTTTGTAAGTATGTATCGTTTTCAATAAACGTATCGCACACCATGCGTGCTACTTGACGGCTAAATTAGAAGCTGCTCAATTTCAGTAAATTCTCCTTTTCATCCCCTCTTGTGATTTGAATGGTATGTGTTAGTTAGCGGTACACATTTCACAGTTCGTTCCATTGAAAAAGTCTTACTAAAAAGCCACTAGTAAGGGAATCATTTATCCTGCCGGGCATAATGTGCAGGCACACACAATAAGTCACAAACGACTTGAGAATACTTCTTTCAGTACGCTTCATATTCAAAAAAACGTTCAGGGGCACACGATAGCAGAACACTTGAGCGAAATGTTATTTGCTGATGATGTCTGACAACAACTGCCTCCTATGGCTTTCTGAATCAGAAAATCTACTGGGTGCGTAGCAACGCAGTCATATCTCAACATTTATTTGAATCTCACTGGCAGTTAGTAAATGTGCAATACATGTCTTAATTGATAGAAAGAACTATGGGATTGTGGAAGAAATAGGAGGAAATGACGAAAAAGTACAAAAGTCAATTTGTCGTGCACGCATAGCTTTAAGCGCACTGTATTTAAAGTGAAAGGTAAGAGAAATGGGCTCGAGCACACCTCCGATAGTCTAGAGATAGGGCCTCTGTTGTGAAGGATGTTTGCATATGTGCTCCCCATAAAAAATGAAGATAGTCTGCACATCTGCTCCCCAGGAAAAGTGAAGATTGTTTATAGAAATCAGAAATGGAAAAAGATGCAACACGACTAGCAAAAACAAAAGAAACTCTTGGAAACGGATAAAAACGCTGCAATAAGTGTAATCTTTCAGCACTTCGAATCGCAGGTTTTCAAACCAAGACCAGGCTATCCGCAACGCGATGGGAGGAGGAGGACAAGAAAGAGCTAATTTCTTTTTTGTGCGAAACAACATGTTTCGGAAGTGGTGATTATCAAAAATACGATAAACAAGTAAAGACTTAGAATGACGAAAACGCAAAGTTTTGTTTCCACTAACATAAGTCGAAATTCTGCTTGTCAAAGCGGATCAGTTCTTGATGCCTCCTTCAAATTTTCACCTCTCTCTCTTAGTTTCCGTTTTTGATGACCATTTTTATTCTGCTCATAATTTTGAGCAAGATGCCTCTAAGATTGGAAGAATTGGGTGCTTAGTAACTCCTTTGAAGAGCTTATCAAATGTTTCACCACAATTAAAGAAGTAAGCCTTGCGACGTTGTCTGGGTTCTAGACTGAAGCAAGATCTGTGAAACGCACGAGTAAATGTGAAAAAAACTGAACTAAAAAAGAACAAGCGATTAAAAACACGATTCTTGCCAGATTTGTCGATCAAATCAAAATATGGAGTTGCGACGTTGTTAGCGTGAAAATAGAGACCAAGAGCTTGAATATGATAAGCAGTTTGTTAAGAATGGGTTCAGAAAGACGGAGAAAATGTACCAGAGCCAAGTGCCCCGTGCACCGCGTTTGGGGTAGCGAGGTAGCGCGCAACGCGTGGAGACGCAGACAAGCAGAGGAGAAAGACCGACGAGGCATTTGACTGTGGTTAGATCTACGCGGGCTCTTAACGAAACAATGCAACATTATGTACCATCCTGATCGTCACGACACGACTAAGAGCAATGCAACGTTGCCGGCGTTAAAAATCATTCCTTAACGAAATACGACTCCCGCGATCTTCTTCTTTTTGGTGAACTTCAACAGCTTTAATGAGCCTTTGCAACTCAATCGCAAACTTGAAGGAGGTTAACTGACAAGTGTTGTCCCGAATTTTATGGAAATTTACACAAAACGTCGCTTATAGCACAAGAAAGACTATAAAATGCAGTTTTTCGATTTTGCTGGAATGTTATTGAGATATTAATCACTATACTTGCTTCAATCGCATTCATTCCGATTTATTTATAATAAAGAGGCTTTGTCCTGGATGACTTCTGTTGGTTTTCTGGTAGGTCGTGTTCTCATGTGTCGCTTAGAGTGAAAGTCACCAGAGTGCACTCTATGTATCGATGGTATGCCCTCGAGATTTCAGCCTGGTTTGTGACACCTTCCATTAAAATCCGGTTTTGATTTTGAAGTCATGTCAGAATGTTCTGGTCGTACCGTACTAACTCTGGTTTTAAAAAGCAAAAAGTTCTTGTATATGGTCTTGAGTTGTACGATTGGTTTTGAAAAGCTCATATTCAACATATCATAATTACACTCCGCTTAAGAGGCAGAAATGACAATAGATCCTTTTAAAAGGAAAAACGGTTATAGTGAATTTTTCCTTTTCTACTATGCTGGCCATCGAATTACTTTTGAGAAAATGGAAGAAATCGCATAGTTTACCTATGTCTCAAAGTATAAAAAAATGGTAAAACGATTCATCCTGGAAATTCCTGGAAAATCTTTTCTTACACAGAATGCTGTTCCTTGAATTCTTGTTTGAGGCCGAATGGTACCGTCAAATGTTGTGACCAAGAGCTTGTTAAGTTAACAATTTCTGAAAATTTTACATAATTTTACGGAATTCTCTGCAGCTTACCTTCTTGCGCCGCCAATTTGGAGCGCAGAATATGAAATTTTCGAGTTGCTCCCCTCAACATAGTCATGAACAAACAGTATTCTTTATATCAATAATGGATTGTAAATTGTTATATCGTTGTTGCTTCTAATCCTCTTTTGAAATCATAGGTGCGAAGGAAGCCAGGCTCTCTCCAGGAGAAGGAGGTATCCGCTACTCCCATCCTTGTAGTGTGAAGGGATAAGTGAGCTCTGAAAGAAATGCCCTAAAAGCTACATACCATTTGGAAGCTGATGCCCTAGAGAATCGAGTAACGCCGTTGATTTTTTTCAGTATTTGCCGGGAAGTATAAGCGATTTTATTTAAAATGTCAATTGATCTAGCATGCTCACTTTCTGCTCTCTTATCGCAATGAAGATGAAAGCTACGAGGGTCTAATTTTGTTGACGAAGAATTGCTCTGTAATCTAAAAAGATAATCAGGTGTAGTTATGTGTTCGTGGGCAAAAATCTGCTGCTAAAAATGGACATAATTTTAGATAAAATAATAATTTAGATTTTAGATAGTATTTCTCGGTAGAGTGGGAACAGAAGAAAATCGATGGTTTACGTTGAATCCCTGTTTTCTAAGCTTCAAATGGTATATAGATTGTGGGGTTGAAAAACTTGGCAGTTCTTGAAAATAGAGTGGAGTATTTACTATTAGCTTGCTCTACCCGCTCATTCATTTTATGGTATTTCATGGGTCACCGGCGCAAGCATGTTTTAGAGCTAGGAAGCTCTTTGCCCTAACAAGCTATATACTGTTCGAAAGCTGAGATTAAGAAGAATTAAAGTGGACCGTCAACTTATTTCTTCTGTTCTTAGCAGTAACTCAGATAACCGCCGCAAGCAGGCGGTCTGCAAACTCGCGCTTTTCTGCAAGCGGTCAGTAAATTTTTGGGGCGTGGCCAAACCTTTAGCGAGCGGTACTTCCGTCTTCTGCCAGCGGGCAGCAATAGCAAGCGCTCGTTAGACTCTTTCAGCGAGCGCGGTCCAAACTTTCAGCAGGCGCTTGGACTCTTTTTACGCAGTTGCTCGCGTACGCTGAGCAAAGGTAGCACTCTACATTACAAAGGGCGGCCACTGCGCCGCAACTAATCTTTGAAAAAGCCGCAGCCGCAACCGCATTTGTCTAAAATTTCGCAAAAATTCTTTCAAAGATCTGCAGGCGGACCGCAAGAAATCAACGAACTATATTTGCGGTGCCCGCCCCCTCGTGAATCGCATGGCCGCCTGCCCCCGGCGATTATCTGAGAACATATGAGGAATTTATCTGACTGATATATTTAGTGATTCGTTTCAGCTGACAAACGGCCGTCTGATTCTCTTTTATTTCGAGAAAAAAGTATTACTAACGTAATCATTCACTATTTATGATAATTACTGCATATCACACTAGCTAGCACGCTTTACAGTTTCTAGCATGACTTTTGTGGTTCTTACGAGCATCGACAACCTAGAAATAGACTTATCATAGATATAGATTTACTTGTTAGTTGGTTTCTTTCTTGCTTCTTTTACAAGCAAATGAGTCTGTCTATTTATCTATCTCAAAACTGTGAGAAGTGTTAAAAACTTGAAGCTTGGAAATAAAAATGTTCAAAAGATTTTTCAAAAAAACATGGAAGAAAGAGGCACAAACAAGCATCAACCATTGTGGTTCTTGGGGAAAAAATTCAAATGGTTTTTGGTCTTGTGTTCGTTTTCAGAGTGTTTGAACCTCCAATGGCTTTTTAATCATAGTCCCCTTTGAAATCGTCTCAAATTAGCCTCAGGTAAAGGGGGTCATTCGATTCTGGCTCAAACGTGAAGGGGGTTAGATCCGTTGACTCCCCTATTGCAACTATGGTTGGAATTCCATTTTTTTTAAGGAAAATTACCAAAATAGGTGCAAGTACGTGCAACTGCAATGACTTGTTGTTTCACTGAGGCTTGAGCCCAAAATACGTGGGCTTTGGTGTTTTGGCTATTCACAGCGTTGTGAATTTCAAATGGAATCCAATAACCTTCGATCTAGATTCCTTCTGCAGCTAAGAAAAGCTGTTTCGGAATTAACGTTTAAGCTGCCTCCACCTATCTTATGTCGAAGGGGCTGCGACTTTTGGTGCACTCCCCTTGTTACTCTTGGTCTTCCGAGGGGGCTCTAACTGATGAGTCCATCAGATATTCTAATATGTGGACCAGTGTCGTTCCGATATCCAGTAGCACCAAGAAGACACGTGATAACGGGGATAGATCAGCCCCGTTAACGGTGCAGCCTCTACATCTTTTCTTTGCTTTGATACTAAAGGTTCATATGTACCGCGTGTAATAAGCGTTTCTTGAGCTCAAAGGAATTGTAATAAGCGTTTCTTGAGCTCAAAGGAATTTTTAATGGCATATGGTAGCAGGACACATTTAGAGAGGAAATGTAATTTGCTGATGATGTTTGAAGTCACTGTTTCGTGGGTCTTCTTGAACTTGGAAATTGACCGGATGCATAGCAACGCGGTCATATCTCAATTTCTTTTACAATTTTGCTGGCAGATGGTTGCTTGCACTACGTGTCTTGGTCTAAGTGATGCAGACGAAAAATTATACGGAAAATATATGGAAGCGAGAAGAAAAGTGCAAAGTTTTATGTGCATAAACTTCGTAAAACCACCTGTGTGGATAGTATGGGGCATTCGAAAAGTCGTAACGATGGTCAGACCGCGCGCGACACGCCTCCAGCAACCGCATTTTCTTGGTTCCTAACTCTACTCGAAGGGTTTTTTTGCTTACTTATGATAATTTTCGGAAAGTGGAAGTGATTGAGCTGAGCGTTGAGGTGATGCCTTCTTTGCGCGTTTTATGCTCCTCTGCGTTACTTTTTTAAGAATGACCTATAATGGAGGAATCCGATGTACACGTCTCCAAAATTTATATTTAGCTCTAAACGCATCTTTCTGAATAGTGCCACCAGTAGTGACTATCATGAATTCATGCCATACAAGCCACAACTTAAAAAGTCTGTTGAACAGAACGATTTCCATATGTAGTTTTGAGTTGAATTGATAATTCTGAAAAGTTTAGTCGCCCAAATTTAATGTTTACTTTTCGCTTCTAGCTGGAATGTGGGGATTCAAAACTTTAAATCATTCATGCTTGCAATCAATGCAAATTCTACTATCTATGGCACATTCCTCAAGTACTATCATCAAGCAAGCTACGAAATGTCCCAAAAGTTGTATGCGTGGCGATTTTGCCTCTATAAATCATCGAAAACCAAAGAATGCGTTTCCCTCCACAGATTATTGTTCTTTGCTTGCTCAGTTTCCAAAATGCAAACGATAAGTACGATCGCTATGATCAGTTTTTTATAGCTTTCATCCTAATTTTCTTTCGGATTCTCTGGCATTTTGTGGAGGTCAATTTGCTCAATCTCCAGGCTGCAAACGTCAGAATTTGTCTTCGAAAGGTCCACTCACAAGTCACTGCACCTTCAACTTGTGCGAGCAAATTCTGTGATTTCAAGGTATTGTTATTGCGTGTAAAATTACAATTTCATTCACTCACCACTGATTAAGTGAACGATTTTGCAAGTTTTTCGTCGAATAATCCTTATTTGTAGCTTCGGAGAAAACTAGAACTAGAAAATTAGAACTTATCTGAGGTTAAAGGTTTGTTATGCCTAAGATGGGCAGCTCATCACAATGTGTTGCTCACCTTAAGCAAAGAGTTCCTTCAAAGCCACCCTTCAGTGAGTCCATTAGCCACATCGGGTATGTAAGACTCAAGCAGTAGCCACCACAGTTCTGGTAGCCCGCAATTTGTTGAAAATCTCTGACGGAGAGCTTCCAAAATTTGACTATTTTAAGTCACTGCGTCCCGCCATTCTTCGAAACTTTTACAATTAAGCAAGTGATTAGATGGACCGTAGCGGTTACAGTGTGGTCATTATCTCCCAAAGCGGCAAATTGCATAGTTTGGGCTTAGCTCGTACAAGAAATTGTTGGGGTGGCCCCTTGAATTACCGATGAGCCCATGTGATGAATTAAGTCTTGTCAAAAGCGTGCGCCAGCATCCACACACCTTGAACCGCAAAATAGCACATTAGAGGGATGACAATTGTATTCAGCAAAGAGATTATTACATTAACAGCACGATTGTACAACACAGAGAGATGTAGGATTATTGATATAATCAGCGTTTGATACGGTCAGAACTAAGCTCTCCCGATGGAATCAGTTAGCCTTTCTCTCAATGTCTCTGATTAGATTCTCTCCATACCCATATTTGCTCTAGATATGCTCTCAATTTCATGCCGCATTATTCTAAAAAAGGCATACAACAAGATTTTTTTGTAGAGACGATTAAGAACTATTAATTGGTCCCAAAAATTCCGCCAATTTGTTTTTAAGAATTTGCTAATTGGCGCCATCTCAAAGATTTGCTTTATTGTATACTAGCTGGCAAACCCGGCTTCGCCCGGGCCCGTCAATAATATATTTGTAATCAGCATGCTCGATTACACCCCTGTGCCAACTCCCAGCCCTGTAGCTCAAATTTTGCAAAAAATCGATAAAATCAAATATCGATCGATGACGAAAAGTAGCCTATGACACCCGCCGGGGCCCAAAGTGTATGTGTGCCAAGTTTGGTCCCGATCGGTTCAGAAATGAATTTTCTATTCGGAACATACGTACACACAGACATACAGACATACATACAGACATACATACAGACAAACAGACATTCGGCTTTATGTATAAGATTTATTCAAAAAGATATACCTTTTGCTTTCGAATACTGCCTTTCTGAGCTTCTTCTATACATTGATTGCAGAGATAAAAATGGAAAAAGAAGGCCATATAAGGTTCGACCATTTTTGGTTGGGCCGCCAAAAGTGTGGAACGCTTCAAAAATCTGAAATCGTTGACACATAAGTTTTTTGACCCACTCTTTGCGGCTGTGATAAGCGCCTGCTGTTTGGAGGTGTTTGTAAAGTTATAATTTTCGAAAATAGTGACAAATTAACATGGCTCATCGAAGTATCGCGAGAGTACTGGATGCCGCTCCGTCTCACCTTTGTCGAGAAGGCATTTGATTCGTAAGACTGAGGATGTCATCGATGCGTTGAACAACCAAGGTCCAACTCAGTACATTAAGGTGATTCGTGAGCTATACAACGACTTCATAATCAGAATCACACCTTCTACAAGGACATCACCATCGATGCGAGGAGAGGAGTACGACAAGGCGATACCACATCGCCGAAACTTTTCAGCGCTGCTTTCAAAAACATCATACGGACACTAGAGCGGGACGACATGAGTGTGAAAGTCGATGGCCGGCGACTACACCACCTTCGCTTCGCTGATGCCATAGTCCTATCATACCGAACATCATGGAAGCGGAACGAATGCTGGCTCAGTTCGACGATGTGTGTGGGGAAGATCGCTCTAGAGAGTCTGACGAAGATGATGTTGAGAAACAGATGGGTTTCTGATGCTGCTTTTACGCTGAATGGAATGAATCGCTGAATGCTCTAGCTACTCTATCTAGGTAGAAAAGTGAATTTGATGAACGACCTCCCGGAACTGAGCAGGAGGAAATGAGCAGCATGGGAGCATACAAGGCAACTGAGGACGTAGTGAAGAAGACCAAGAACATCCGGCTCCGCGCCAGTCTCTTCACCACGACGTTCTGCCTGATTTGACGTACGCTCGGAAACGTGGGCCTTGAGGAATCAGAATGAGCACAGGTCAGCGTCATCGAACGCATTGAGAGAGTGGTTTTAGAAGTGAACCGATTCGCGGAAATGAGGGAAGGAATACGAAACTCTATCCTATATCAACAATCGAAGATCAAGTTTGCTGCCGCATACGCCAAACAAAATAAAATAAAATGGAACGGACATGTGGTGCGTTTTGACGACAATCTGTGGACCAGAGCTGTAACGGATTGGCCACCGCTGGATGTCAAAAGCGAAACAGAAAGACGCCGACTCGATGGTCAGACTTGTTAATCAAGTCCCTTAATAAAGTTCTTCATTGCGTACCTCGCGTATTTGGTGCGATGAGAAGACATTGGTCAACAATCGCTTTAGTGTCAAGCGATGATCAACGGGATACAGGTGATACAGTTGATACAGTAGCAAATTAATTAATTTCGGCGTCTTCTGTAAAAAAAACTCGAAATTCGCAACTTCTCACAGAGACATTCAAACCACAAACTCTTCACATTTGTGAAGTTTGGGTCAAAAACTTATGTATTGGTGATTTCAGATTTTTTCGAAGCGTTCTAGACTTCTAGGTAACTAAGAATGGTCAAAGCTTAAACGTTTTATTTCATTTTTATCTCTGCATTCATTGTGTAGTAGAAGCTCGGTAGATTATTCGAGCAAAAGACACACTTTTTTCAATAAAATTACAAAGCAGCAAATCGGTTGAAATGGAGCAAAGTTACGTTCTTCAAATTGAGACAATAGAACTTTTACGAAGACTCAATAGCATCGGAAACATTTCTACAGCGAATGCAATCTCCTGCAAAAATGGTGACTCTTTCTGTTGTTGAAAAAACGAAGTTAATTTGACAAGCTTTGTGGATGACATTTCCTTTCTACAAAGATCTGAGCGTTTTTTCCGTGAGTAATAGATGATTGGACATCAGAAATGTCATAGTTTTCGCTTTTCAGGAGAAATGCTTATGACTTTACAGGGCTTTTATATTAGGTTGTCCCGAAAGTTTTGTCCGTTATTTCAACCTATCATAAAAACGCGTGGAACGAAGATAGGGAAACGCTCTAAGCACTATCCGGCGCATCTTTTCCTTCTCTTTCTAACTGTCATGCTTCCATGCAGATTAATCTTTTGTTCACTAAGATAAACGCCGAAATTTCGAACCCATGGTTTTTACTATGTCCAAGTTTGGCAATTTTTCACAATCTTTATTTTTGACTTTCGGATAAGCTTTGGCATCAGTTAGATAGGGCAAACAAAGGGCAATATAATGCAATTTTGCAGCATCTATAGCCAGCCTTGAAAATTTTTTAGAATTATTTTCCTGATGCTATCATTCCACTTTTGGTGATGCCAAAAGCCAGAGATCATGAAACGGCGACAGCTAAGGTGTTATTCGATGCAGCTTTTCCTCCTCTTTCCGGGAGTGTATTTTCTCTCCAATTTGCGGGGTCTTTGGCTATAAAATTTTCATAATTCTTGAATTTGAACCCACCCCAGCGTGTACACGTAAAATTCAAAATCCAATATTTCGAAGCGGTAAATGCTCATTTGCTTCGTAAAAATAGTGAAAAATCGTAATCGGTTTTTAAAAGCTTCAAAATCCGATGATTTGTTAGTGTTTGAGGCGTTTCTGTATTTTAGGACTTCGCAAGTGAAGACTTTTGAAAAAATTATCTTCAGAAATATTGAAAAGCCAGCTAGATATGCCAAATAATTGCATTGCATTGCCCTTTGCTTACTCTATCTGAGGGCTATCAAAGGTCTTCCAAAAGTTGAAAAATGAAGATTGTGAAAAATTGTCAAACTTGGACATAGTAAAACCCATGGGGTCGAAATTTCGACGTTTATCTCAGTGAACAAAAGATTAATCGGCATGGAAGCATGACAATTAGAAAGAGGAGAAAAAGATGCGCCGGATAGTGCTTAGAGCGTTTCCCTATCTTCGTTCCACGTATTTTTATTATAGGCTGAAGAAACGTACAAAACTTTCGGGACATCCTAATAGAATATTTGAGCTAATTAGAAACATTATTTATTAACTTAGTCTGAAACGTTGATGCTATAAGAAATAAATCCATATCTTCTCAAAGAGAAATAGCTCTGAACCAGCAAAATGCTCTATGTGATATTATATGTTCATCCGTTGCAATATGTTTGCTTATACTTGTTGTGACACTTATTGTCTGTTATTACATCACACGCTTACCTAGAAGCCGTTAGTATAGTGAAGAAAAGCAATAACAAGCGAAAGCGTTGGCTTTGCAAGAGTATATTATCGACTGGATGTAGGGAAGACATCCTAATATGTTTGAAACCAAAATGGAAGATCACAAACTACCAAAGGTTAACACTAGTACTCTGCGGCGATAACTACATAAAACTCATGTAAGATTGACGAATATTCTACAGGATGGGCGAGATGGACGAGTGCTTTAGAATACTAAATCAACAGTCGCAATACATAAGTTTACATGAGAGAAACCTCGCGACGGTTGGCTACCGTTTTTGAATGCACATTTGATGGTGATGAATGGCAGACTGCGCATTAAATGGATCGTAAAGAAAGTAATAAGAATATCATCTTGCATGCGAAATCTGCGCACCCGGGTTGTCAAACGTGCCGTTGTCCGCAATAGCAGTGGCGTACAGAGGGGGGGCCCCCCCCCCGAGAATGGGTCGCGAAATTTTTGAAAGTTACTTACATCCTTCTATATAAAGCTGAATGCCTGTTTGTCTGTATGTATGTCTGTATGTATGTCTGTATGTGTGTACGTATGTTCCGAATAGAAAATTCCATTTCTGAACCGATCTGGACCAAACTTGGCACACATACACTTCGGGCCACGGCGGGTGTCATAGGCTACTTTTCGTCATCGATCGATATCGATTTTATCGATTTTTTGCAAAATTTGAGCTACGTGGCTGGGAGTTGGCACAGGGGGGTAATCGAGCATGCTGATTACGAAAATAATAATGACAGGGCCGGGCGGAGCCGGGTTTGCCAGCTAGTGAGTTATAAAAGTGTGCAAGAGACTTATTTATACTTGTAAGTAATTAAAATAACTTTTAAAAATTTTAAAAATACAATTTAGCCTTATGAAAAAAGTTTTTTTCGGGGGTGTGGCGTAAGCCACGCCTCCTTAATTTTGGGGTTATGGACCCGCGAAAATTTTGAGAAGGGTACCAAAATTTTTTTTTGGGTGCGTGGCTAACGCCACGCACCTTCATCAGAAAAAAAATTTTTGTCGCCCCCCCCCGAACGGAAATCCTGGGTACGCCACTGGTACAATACAGCGACATGCATATCTAACGGCAGAAGTGAAAGGCTAGAATTACTAAAGATGGCAGCCGAAATTGTGACCTTAAATGGATATTGTGTGAGACTCAGACAATCGAAAAGGAATATGGTAATGACAGGCAGACAAGCTATCAACAAAATACCCTTGTGCATGCCTTTCATATCCCCGTTCGGAGAACTTGGAGACAATCGAAAAGGAATATGGTAATGACAGGCAGACAAGCTATCAACAAGATACCCTTGTGCATGCCTTTCATATCCCCGTTCGGAGAACTTGGAGAATTGTACGAAATCTAGCGTCATTTATAAAATTGAATGCATGAAGTATTCTGCCATCTATATAGGTGAAACCGGCCGACCGTTAGGTGTACGAGTCAACGAACATTTAGCCAGCAGAAAGAGGCAAAGCATGGTAAATCCACTAGGAAAGCATATAATGGTAGAAGATGGTGGTACCGATTACGATATCAGCTGCAAAATTTTAGCCTGCGAACATCAAATTTCTGCGCGAAAGGCCTTAGAGGCAGCCTACATTCTTGCCCGGGACCCGAAACTAAACGGCAAGAATGAAAAGTTGTCTATTACAAGCGACCTACTACCGTATCTATCGTTTTGCGAACTATAAGACTGCTGTTGGCTCGTATTAAAGCAGCACTGTGTCATCTCGGTTGCTCATTTGTCGCACTCAGTCACAACAGTAGATTCATCTTGAGTGGATACGAGCTAACGGTGATACGCTTGTTGGGTTGACATCTCCTCCCAAACTCTCTATTTCTCACTAACACGAATCGAGTGGCAAATGGGAGGAGATATTTGGCGACTGAGAACGTATATTATTGTGACTGACACCTTTTCAGCCTCTGAAGACGGCGTCGTGCCGAAACGTCAGGCAATAAAATTGTGTCACCATTAACAACCTGTTACGGCATAGCAAAATAACTAATTACAACTATTCATCCAAATTTGTGCCCATAATGCGCGAACATCCTCTACAAACCACACTTTACCTAGCGAAAAATACTTGATATATGTATTTATAAGAAGGTTTTACCAAGCAAGTGCTTCTGCAGAACGAGAAAGTCAAACTGTTTAGTATTCACAATATCTCGTAGCTAAAGGTACCGTGAACATTCTACAACACTTCGTACAGCCTTCTGTACATACAGTGTATAGAAGGCTTGACGCTATCACATCGTAGTAGTTGCGTTTGCCAGAAATTATTCTTTCGAAAACGCAAAAGAAAATATTACCGGCGTGTCAGTGATCATTTGTCTTCAAAACGAATTTGAAAGCTTAGCGCAGCGACGATTGAATCACGACAGACAGATTTGCCAGGATTTTGAAGAGCTGCTTTGAAGCCAAAGAGGCAATCTCAAAATTCGGCTGCACTATATTTGTAAAGTTTCGGATCATGTGTGCACCAAACTTTCTGTTTCTATGTGTTTCCTTCTGATTTTATTTGTTGAATTACTAGGCTCCCAGACTTTTATCTCACCCCGTATCACACCTTTTTTTACTACCGAGAAGTTTCAGATGTTTCCTAATTTGCTCACATCAATTTGCTCCATGCTCAGAGGTCAGGGCATACAATTCATCAAGTTGACAATTTTGTAAGCAAATTTCTGTTTCATAAGATTTCTTCTCTGCCGTGTTTCCTCTTTGAAAATTCAAAGTGTCCGTTACCCTTCTTTTTTAGGGAACCAATCTTATGCCTCTGTCGTCTCAAGAATGGAATTGAAGACTACTGAAAACATTGGAGAATTTCTGAAAATTTTTTGTTCTTATTTGGTAGGTATACGAAGTGTGCACATATTTGATCGTCAGTACCCCTCTTCTTTTGATGCGTTCTCCCGAGATAATCAGTTTGGAAAAACTTCAGCTTAGACTTACAATATGAAGCAAATCATCGCTTTGGCGTATCGCAGGCTACAGTAGAAACTTCTGCCATGAAAAATCAGTGTAGAATGGGCCGCCTGACAAACTTCTTCCAAAAATGTGGAAATTGTGTAGCAAGGTATTCCTACATGCTTATTTCACTACAAAACTTTTCACAAGTTTATTTTTATTCCTTTTATTGGAGAACAAATGGAATTGGAATTATACGAACTTCACTTTTAGTGAAATTATACGAACTTTGCAATTCATATTATTCTTCACTGCCCCAAGATTCGCTGGTTATTTGCATTGGTGTGGTTGAATACCTGAAAGTTGTACAGCAAAGATAAATTTAGAGCTCGCATCGTTTTTGCTATTAGAGGAATTTGCAGATTAGCACCAGATTTAGCTAACAGTAGGATGTCGCGCGCAAGTTGCTTGATGATGTGATCGTACGCATATAAGTAGCTGAGAGGCACAGTCACAGTTATTCACATGTACGACTCTCGCTCGATTGCTTTAACATTATCTCACGCATGTATTTGTGCCTTCTGCCTTTGCCTTCATATCATTCCTATTTGTAGTTCATCATTTAATGGTATATTTTGTTATTTGTTCTATCCGTGTTTGTTGTTGTTATTTGTTTTTCTGATAAAGTTTTATACTCAAGTTTGGGTTGCTCGTGCGTATACGAAATCCCGCGTGGCAATATCTCTGGTTGTAGTTCACAAGTGGTATTCGAGGCTCTATAGTTCTGAGTATATCCCAACCACTGATTAATACAATAATCGTGTTTCTGACGGACATTTGAAAAAAGTTGTTACGGTGTAGCTGGAGAAGCAGCATCACAGTACGGTGCCAGTTTCGATTTCAAAATCAGTGACTTTGATTAGCTAATGTAAGAGTTTTGACTGGTTGGGTGGGTCACAATTGTTTGAAACTCAAAGTGTCCATTGTACTACAGTAATGCAAGCAACCGCACAAAAATGGTCAAAAACAGACTTTCAGCCGAAATTGGTTTACGCTTTTTTGGAGAAGATCATAGAAATAAATAGGCTTTTGACCCCTAACATCTACATGCCATAAATCACCTCAGTAGCTTTTTTAGACTTTTGAGTTTTGTAAATGTATAGCAAAGCTTATTTGCCAACTTGACAAAACTTTTCTTCTCTAACTGCTTAGTTTTCAAATCTTTTGTAAAGTTCTATATGTAACACTCATAGAATTTGTGCATGAACTGTAAATAGGATAGATCAACGCTTGCTATTGAAAAGCTTATTTGTCAAAGCTTATGTCCATTGTAGTGCGCAAAAACCGTAGAACTTTCTCATGTTTTTATTTCTTCTATCAATTTTTTGTTTTTGAAATAAATTGAACTAAAGCAAAATACATATCAGGCACCGGTGGTCCCTAACAACTTTCATCGGCTAACGTGAGCTATGTTCTAGGTTTAGACAGGAGTCTAGTCTACTTCTCAGATTTTTCCTGCATGTGATGAGATGTTTGATGGGATAAATCAAAATGTTCTATGCTTTATAGGCTCTGGCGAAGGCGACTAGGGCGAAACGTTAGCCGAATAAACTGTTTAACAGTTTTGGTGCCGGCTAAGCAACAACAGCGTTCTTAAAGCAAGATTGTTTTGATCAAGTATTTTCTATAGTAGATTTGCATTTAGGAGCACTGCACGAGCTTACGTTCCTGACATCACCTTTGTTAGAAAATCAAATAAGTTCTGTAAACTCTCAGCTTCCAAAAAAAACAGTCCCGCCTCTGTTTTCGTCTCCGCCCCTTTCCTTCCTCCGCCTTAGCAACCGCTGGTATATAAGAGTCGCCCAGAGGCGTTACCTTTATTCAAGCCAAGTTTCTTCTAACTGAGCTTTAGAATGAACGCTTCCAATATTTGAAATGTTGGGGGGAGGGGGGATAAAGTGTTGCTGCAATGCTGACTTGCATTTTTTTTCTTTCCCAGTCTTCTCACATATCTTCGCAATAAGCCTGAATACAATTCGCTCTCTTTCTAAAGATAATTCTAGTTAGAGCTCTAAATGAGAAAAAGCCACCGCTGCGTTGCTATACGTAAAATTCCGTGACTCCTTTCAAAAAGTCATCGTAGCCTTCAGTTTATAAAAGCAATTTGGTTCGTAGACTTGCCTGAAGTGGATAGTAAGGGTATGACCAGCCGCATCATGCAACGGAGGCTGTTGAATTGAAGTCAGCGTTCTAAAGTAATGCTAAAAATATGTGCTTTTATCAAAATGCCAGATTACTCCTTATAAAACTTTGTAAGTAGAAATCCTTTTTTAGTTAAGATTTCTTTGGAGGCGAGCTACTCGTTAAAAAGCAGCTTCACTCTCAATTTCTACAGTTTAGAAAAAAAATGCTGAAAGTAATCTCACTTTCAGATCATGTGTTCGAAGACCATCTCACTCGCCAATGCACTGCTAGTGATTCTGCAGGTATTGCGTTTAAAGGTGTAATTTCTTTTCTTGGTTTGAAAGTCGCTGAACAATGTATAGCGGAACCACAAATAGCCGTGGCATTCAACAAAAACTTACATTTACATCTGTTTATTGCGCAGGTCCACGGAACGACTTCCTGCACCTTCATAGATCAGAACGACGATTTTGTGGCAGATGTCATCTATGCTATGTTGAAGAAAGACAAAGATTGGTGTCTTCTTACCTGTTATGAAGAGGAAAACTGCACTTATGTGGAATATCAAGAGGTTATTAAGGTCATCAGTATCTGTGCGTTTGTTGAAAAAATTTCCACAGATGTTTACACCTCTGCACATCCCCTCTGCGCTACCTTTGACATGACTTTAGTTCTGAATCTCAAAGGCAATGCCCCACCGAAAATGGAGACTTGATATTTTAGCGAATTCCAAGCTTTCCCCTTGTATAACCCTATACAGGCTCAAATACAAAGGTGCAGAAATTCTAGAAACCCGATTTCCAAAAACCCCGTAGAACAACGCGGACGAGTTGTCCTACTCTAGTTTGATTTTGGCCACAAGGTTCAACATGACAAGAAGGACGGCGTTGCCTAATGATGTGTCAAAACTTGATAAGATAAGCGACAACTCGTCCAGCGCGCCAAAACCACTTGGAGTCCGATATTCTCTATGTAAGCGAAATCATAACGAATGGGACCTGACCATTTGCCTAATAAGAAGGTTCCCCCACTGAATCCACGGAAATCCGGCACACTCAAGTTCTTGTGAAATAATGTCTTCATAAGCGTCAGTGGCAGTAAACGGATCGTGTCGCGGTGTCATGCATGTGTGGGAAATTTTTTCGAAGGACCATTCATTTGCAGCGAAGCACATGGGTTGATTTTTAACGAGGCACTTTTTTTAGATGAGGGATGATTGAGGATGAGCATTTAGGGAGTTTGCACTATTTTCAAGGACGGAGAAACTCATCAGGATGGTGGCAACAATATGTACAAGCTTGATTGTCAGCTTACACTGATAGCATGTCCACACTGCTTACCACTTGCGCCAGAAGTGGAATTTCAAACGCTTCCAGTGCCAAAAATTAAACAAAGCGAGACTAGGATGAGGGAACTTCAGGCAAAGGACACCATTGCTTTGACTGTCATACATATATACAAAAAGAATGGTTACATCTTTACAAAGTCCGAAGCAGCTTTTCCTGATCGAACAGCGCCCGTTCGCAGGTAACACTTGGTTTTCCTCGCCGTTTCCACTGACGTTAGCATTCTAAAAAGCGTTTCGTATTCCATACACAACGGGTGTCCCGAGAAATGGACAGGTTGTTTGTCGTGTAGCTCTCGTGCTACAATGCCTTTCATCTGTTTAGGTAAGATTTAGATTCTGTGGAGCGGCTTCAAATTAGGTCTACGGTATAAAGCAAATCATCGATCTCTCTTCATTGTTGCAAAATAATTAATAACTTGACCAGTTACTTAAAACATAATGCGCCGTTATGAGTATGCCATCTAAAATACCAAAAAAATGGGGAAGTTGTATAGAAGGGTTTTCACGCATGTCAATTTCAGCACGCGACTCTATAGGTTTGAAGCTCTGTAAATGGTGGAATCAGTTTTGAGGAACGCTGAAATCACTTGCTATGGTGGACTTGGCTTGACTTGTAAAACATGATTTACTCAAATATTAGGTTGGCACGAAAGTTTTTGCGTAATTCAAACAAAATTCAATAACTTTCCAAAGACTGAACCTAAATTCACAGTCTTGTATGCTAAAAATATTAGAAGCCTTACGCTTCATGATAGATGTTTGAGCATAAGATTCCATGAGCTGGACATCAAAAACGAAGCTCTCAAATATGGGGCTTCAAAATTTGCGATTTTGAGTTTGGTGGCAGAAAATCGCAGAGGGCCGCTGGCTAGCCGAAAAAAATCTATAGAATTTACTTACACAATAAAAGTCCATACGTTACTTTGGAAGGCTTTGATCTTGCACGGTGAAGCAAAAAGAAAAAATTCGTGAAATATGTCATTTTGCGAAAAAAATCCCCTCATGCCCGCAGTTTTCCGGCGAAAACACTTTTTCACAATCTAGAAGAAGTCGCAAGACTCCAAATAGGCACTATGTCTAATTTTTGGTTGCAAACTGAGTTTCTGTGGAAAAATTAGAGCGATAAGGGGATTTGTCCTGTGAAAAGAAATTTCTCAAATTTTTTTTGTTGTGTTATTTTCGCATTTCCATGCGAGATCAAAGCCTGCTAAAATAACGTATGCACTTTTGCTGTGTAGGTAAATTCTATAGATTCGTTCTCGATGACTAGCTCATGGAATGTTGTGCTTAAACTTCCATCATGGAGCGTGAGACTTCATATATTTTTAGCACACAAGGTTATGAATTTAGGTTTAGCCTTTGAAAAGTTATTAAATTTTGTTTGAATTACGCAAGAACTTTCGTGCCAACCTAATATTAGGTCGTCTTCAAAGTTCTTGCGCACGATTTTCAAAAATTCATAACTTTAGATTTTTTCAACCGATTTGACTGCTTTTATTTTTGTATGAAAGAATTAGTCGCTCTTTATAACGACATCTTAGCTGCCTGCTAATGGTCATTTTTTGCATAGATAGGAGCGATAGAATAAAATTGGTCAAAAATCGAATTTTCTGTGTAGGGTCGTAAAAAATCGGAAACTTGCAACAAAAATCGGGGCAGTCAGTTTTATAGGTCCTTTCACCAGCTCTTTCTATCTGTGCAAAGTTTGTGCTGGTTGAGCGTCTCTATGAAAAGTTATGATTTTCGAGCACGCAATACAAAAGGGCGAATTTGACTTATTTTGGCATTTTTCAGGGAAATCAAAACTTTTCATATAGACGCTCAATCAGTGCAAACTTTGCACTGTTAGAAAGAGCTGGAAAAAATACATACAATACCTATTGCTCCGATTTTTATTGCAAGTCTCCGATTTTTTATGACACTACACAGAAAATTCGATTTTTGACCAATTTTATTCTATCGCTCCTATCTATGCAAAAAATGACCACTAGCAGGCAGCTAAGATGTCTTTATAAAGAGCATGACTTGGTCTTTCATAAAAAATAGAAACAGTAAGTCGGATGGAAAATTCGGAAGTTATGAATTTTTGAAAATCGTGCGCAAGAACTTTCGGGACGATCTAATAGGTTCAAATGCTTACATAAAAATAATTTCATACTATGTGAATAAGAATTTTACAATTACGATAAAATTAAAAAATTACTACACATTCTACGTCAAAATTTGTCGCCATAAAGGCAATATAATCGTGAGCTACATCTCTGTGCGAAAGTCTTCTGAAATGCTTGGCTAGAACCTTGGCAAATTGACCATTTACGCAACCAATTCTTTTTGGCGCCGTTTTCGTTATGTAGTAAACTTTTGACCACTTTTTGGGCTAAAGTCCATCGTTTGCACATTTGCTAACCAAACACACCCACGACTTTGCAAAAAGTGGTGATACGGACCCAATTTTGCGGGACAGAAGCCAGGTGGATCCGTTTGGCGAGGAATTTCTGAAGGATCCAGTCAACGAATCTACTCGTGCTTTTGCACGAGTAGATTTTGTTAGACTTTGATGAAGGGAGCATGCGCTATGCAAAATTTGGGCTTAGAACACTAGCTGGAACACGCTCTACGAATTTCGTAAAAGACGGACACACACACACACACACACACACACACACACACACACACCACACACACACACACACACACACACACACACACACACACACACACACACACACACACACACACACACACACACACACACACACACACACACACACACACACACACACACACACACACACACACACACACACACACACACACACACACACACACACACACACACACACACACACACACACACACACACACACACACACACACACACACACACACACACACACACACACACACACACACACACACACACACACACACACACACACACACACACACACACACACACACACACACACACACACACACACACACACACACACACACACACACACACACACACACACACACGTAAACAACCCTTAGCCCGCTATTATAAGGTCTTGATCATCTATTATTAATGTAGTATATGTATATAATAAAAGACGGAGTATAGAAATTGTAAGTTGTTAAATCTCAACTATTTCCACAACATTCAGAACTTTTATCTCAAAACTATTCTGAAATATACACAGGACTAATGAACTCTCCTTCCTTACTGAGGAGTTCCTGGGAGAGTTCTGAGCTCCTTTACTCGGTCTAAGAGAAGGAACGAAACGGAGTATTCAAAGAAGACCTTCCTCTCTCATTACAGATTTCAGCGACTCCGATAAGTTTAGCGTAAGGCCCCGGGCAGACTTCACGCGATTTGATCGTCGCGACTGAATCGCGACGAGACAACTGTTACAACATCATTCCATGCCGATCAACTTGCATTCGGTTGTGATACTTTTCCAGCCCGAAATTTTTGAATGTGAAATGAAAATGAATGGAAATCTTGGCGATTAGATCGCGACGATTAAGTCGCGTGAAGTCTGACCGGGGCCTAAGACTCCTTAGCTTGTCAGGTACCCTATTTTCAGGTGTATAAGCCGCACCCTTTTCACTCTAAAGGCGAACACGCCAAAAGACTGACTGTCATCATGGAGCGCGTTAAGTGAGAGCAGTATGCGATAAGGCGACCGCTTCGCGAGACATATGCGCGGCGGCACGCCTGGGTCTGCTCGCGTCTAGAGCAAAAAGGGTGCGGCTTATACACCTGAAAATAGGGTAATTTCCGAGATACGACACGGTCTTCAATGGCTCAAAACCCTCTTCTCAATTCCGAGCGTACCCCTGCGGTAATAAAGAGCAATCGTTGATTCGTTTCATTCTGTGAATCTAAGCTGAAGCCAGATTCTACAGAATAATCTACAAATCGGCGAAAGGCAGTGGAGCAAGAGAGCTATCAACGCATACTCTCTATGCATAGATCCATACAACAAAATCTTATTTATTGTCAGAAAAAAGACATCGGGGAGGAAACTCTTGCTAAACTTATGATTAATCGGAAGCTTGTGAATGAAGCAAACACAGGGTGTCCCAAAAGTAAGCACAAATTTTTTGATCGTTGATAACTTTTTACTGAGTCTTTTCTCTAGCTTTAAGTACCATTTAGTAAAGGAGGCTTCAGCTTAGATATGCAGTATTGAGTGAATCACCCATCGCACTTCATTACTGTAAAATCACGATAAGAACTTTAAGAGAGTTTGAGATACCATTGCCTGCATATTGCCTCAGAATAGACAATTAAATGGCCGAAAACTCCATCATTAGGCTATACTGAATCGCTGAATTTGAATATAAAATTCGCACTTTACCGTAAGGCTTTTTCCATGAGTTATGCCAAGTAAACCGCCACGACGTTTTTTTTTGCAGTGTTGTTCAAAAGTTCCATTTGAGATTCCTAAAAATTCATAAGTAGTTGTCTGATGGAGTTATCATGTCTGAAAACACTGCTTTACAACTTTCCAGATTTTTTGGAAGTTCTTGCTCAAACGGCCTATTTCACAATGCTGCTGTATGTCAGAAGTTTCTACCGTAATCCTACAGTAACGAAGGACGATGGGTTATTCGCTCGATACTGTCCTAAGCTGAAGCCTCCCCTAATGAATGGTACTCAAAGCTAAGGAAAAGACTTAGTGAGAAGAGAGTTATTAACGAACAAACAGTGTGTACTTACTTTTGGTAAACCTTGTATAGTATTAGTTCAAAAATAATATATTTCAGCAAAGCCGAAAAATTGTGTTCTTGTAGCCTGATTCGTGCTAATAACAAAGTTTTGTGTAAGTTTTCCTGGAAATGAGGACGTTTCTTAACTAAACTCTTTTTAGACTATGAATGAGTTGTAAAAGAAAGGCTTTTGAGGTTGGATAAAAATTGAAAACTACGCTTTAATTACGCAGAGCCGCACACAGAAATACTGGTCTAACTCGTTGAAGTGATTTTCAAGAACCCAATGTTGAAGCTGTAAATCATGTCGTAGTTGTTGAACTCCACTTTCCTGCTTACAACATCGCCGAACCCATTTATTAGGTTGGAAACTAAGTTTTGCAACTGGTCTCTAACTTCCTTCTCAAGCAACATGGCGCACTCAAATTTTGCCACTGCGTTGGTTATTACGTAAGCTACAAGCGCAGCTGCTGTCCTACCAAATTCTGACGTCGCAGTGAGGGTTACGGTAGGTGCATGGATGAAGGGGAAAATTTAAAGTTTGACGGATTTGGCTGAAACTTGGCATAGGGGTGTTATCCGACATGCTAATCACGAAAACGATAGTGAAATTGTGTGATAAGAACAAGGAAAAAGGCGTTAATTCAACAAATGAATGTGATATTCGCGTTTGGCAGGTCAAATAACCTTACTATGTAAAGTCTCGGCGGAATTTGAGCTTCGGACTCTTTAGTCATCAACGGTCGTCCCCAGCAGCTCTTGCGTACATCGACTCGTTCGACTTTATGAAGACGCCAAATCTCGACATGCCCCTAAATTCTAATTCTTTCTTGATAGGCCAAAGGAGTCAACCTCCAGCAATAATTTATGGACGAATCCGGATTACTGCGCATAGTCTAGGCTGCCAAAAGCTTCATTTTAACTTGAAACCCCAAAAATTTACAGATTTCACTAGTTTTCGAAAAACGCCTGAAACGTTTCTATTTTGTGTTCAAATTAAGACAATTTGTGCTCACTTGTAGCTCACATTGCCTTCTACAAAATGCCAAAGTTTGAGTGCGTCATATCCAAAGAGGTGAAGTTATGAAACCAGTTGCAAAACTTAGTTTCCAGCCTATTTGACAAGAACGACAAATCTGACAAAACTAGTGCTCTCGGAAATCTCTCGTTTTTTTCTTCAGTTCAGTTCTTTTCACGTAGTTTCTCGTAGATTCGATTCTTGCTTTTGTCTGTGATGCAGACAAATCGCCCAGCTTACTTCTACTATTATAATTGAATTTTTGCGAACTTGATGCGCTATTCTTCATAGCTCTTTTTTGGGGCAAGACGCAAACATTTTTTCCATGCTCAAAGGCGCCGTCCACAGAAAATGAGTTGGTGAGATTCCCATGTTTACAAGTAGCGGGGCCCCTAAGTGTATCATTGGCAGTGAGGACAAGCAACTTTTGGCAGCGCGAGTTGGGCTGTCCCACTCGCGCTGCCAAAAGTTGCTTTCGCTTCGGAAGACGAATTGGGCAGGTCGGCTCCTCCTCACTAAGTATAATTCGTCCTATTTCCCCTAGCAGCGAGTAGGTTAAAAAATCGACCGTTCATCAGACTACTATTCACTACTATTAATCAGAGAGCGTCCAAGTGACTAGCGCTCCTTTGCGTCTCCCGCAGCTGGCCTGCAGCTGGCCTGTGCCGACAGGCGCAGGGAGTTTCCGTCCACCATGGATTTTGAAGGGCATTTAGAACTTGATAATTTGGAAATTTTAGGCCCGTATACATCCCCACTGGAGAGGGGAGGGGATCAGAGGGGATGCGTCATATCTCGCTACTCTAGGGATCTTTTTTTTTTCCTTCTCTATTTTTATGAAGGCTCTTATACATTAATACCTGCGCATAATTGATGCAAGGTTACTGGCATGATTGATTGGATTTTTTTCAATCGTGCCGGTAACCTGACACACGTGCGCAGGTGTTAGGATATGAGAGCCTTCATAAGCAAGATAGAGAAGGAAGAAGGAGGAACCCCTAGAGTAGCGAGATATGACGCGTTCCCTCTCAGATCCCCTTCCCTCTCCAGCGAGGATGCGTGCGTATGGGCGTTAGATTGGGATTCGGGATCAGCGTGCGCAAGAAATGCGGAAGAAACAAAACTCATAGTTGAAAATTTGGTGGTCGGTGCCTTCGAGGGTTTGAGTTCTTTCATACTGCAGTCGCTGCAGTAAGAGCAGTCATACTGGGGCAGCAAAAGAAATGACTGATCGAGTGTAGCTGCTGGAGCGACTGCAATCCGAAGCAAGCCTTTCTTGCTCGATAGTGAGCAGAATAATGCAGACGTCTACGCCGAAAACATTAGCGACGGGACGGGGGTAAATATTTGAAGGACGCATAAAAATTTAGATCGGCTTTGACGTGCATTTTGACAAGAGAAAAACAAAACCTTTTGTTCTGATGACTATTTTGTTTCCTCTTCATTCTCTTTTAAGCTATTGCCACTTCCAAATCGTGTTTGTTTTCGAGATAATCGCGAAAAGGAATCAGCCTTTCATCATTTTCCCTTGAATGCGAAGCCGCCATTGTTCATGTTTCTATGCAATTTACTTCTTTTTCTCTTTTCCACTTAATTAGAAACAACAACTTCACTATTTAAGAAGGTCAAGGATTCAAACAGCCTTCACTTTTGAGTCTGCAACATAAGGGTCCTATGCATTTGATAGACAACGCAAACCTATCAAGAAAAATTAGAAAAACAATCCGTATGCTTGCCAATATAAACTTACATTCAGCCTGGTATTCGCCAAGAATCCCCAGCCAGAATGTGTGTCAGTCCCCGTCTTTCAAAAAGCAGGTAAGTTCATTGACACAACAGTTGGTATTTGAATATCAAATCTACGACCATCATTGCTGATTTGATGTAAGACTTCATAAAATTGTATGGGATAATGTGATTTTGGATTCTGTATATTCAGAGGTTCCAAAAATGACCCCAATTTTTTGGGAGTATCACACTCGACTGAATGCCTTTTGCCGATATTCGAATGCTACTTTGTAGAGCTGGCTTCAGCTTATAAGAAAAGGCTCCTACGTGGACTGTATTTTAAAAAAAGACGTCTGTTATGGGAATCAGCTTGAAACTCTGATTCCGAATATGCTGTTCTAGCTGTGGTACATATACTGAAGCGAGTTATGAGCTTTTTACTGCGCTAAATCAGCTCACTATTCACAAGGAAAGCATGTTTTGGTCGATGTGGCCATTTTGGTTGGGATGTATACGATATTGAAAGCATAAATGCTCACTCCAAATCTGCCTGCTTTATCTGCGGGACTTTTTTAGAGAGGAGTTGTGAGCATTCAATAGAGCAAAAAATTGGAGGTGCAGTTAGAATGAAATGAAATGCCAAAATCTTACGAAGCCTCAAATAATAGATAGTAATAATGCAGTCAAATCTCGTAGGTACATGAATTTCCAATGATCATAAAAATGTGCACAGTAATGACCGTTATATTCACTTCACAAAAAGTGGTATCCGGTACGCTAAACTCACACTGTACTTATCCTTGATATACTTTGCTGTTCGAAAGATGTGCCAAAGCATCAGTCGATCTCTAGATGCTTGTTGACCCATTTCCGCTATGCTAGCATTGCACACGCCGACCTGAATTAACATTGCAGAACAATAACAGCATTTCTAGGCGTTTTTGGGTCTCAATAAATCACAGCCATAACATCATTTCTTCCGCAGCGTTGCTGTCTGTAAATTAGAACTTTGTCACCTGACCCGATGAAGCAAATGTGAAGGATATACAGAAACATGTAACGCAAGTAGGCATAAAACGCAAAAATAAACTATCATATGTTTAGAGTCCGAGCTCGACTATCGATGAATCTTGGCATGAGGTAGTTATTCGCCGATAACCGAGGTTGTTGATACGCTTTATTCAGTCAGGTCAGGCCAACGTTTCGGTGCTTTTACCTTCGTCAGAGCCTCGGCACTTCGAATCAGGTTGCGTAACCACCAAACACAGCGTCTGCACAATCACGAAAGTGAAGGCACCGAAACGTTGGGCTGACCTGACTGAATAAAGCGTATTAACAATCTTGGTTATCGGCTATAGAATACGCATACAAATAACTATCTTATGTTTATTTTTGCGTGCGTTAAACCTAGTGCTGTGTGTCTACGGTCCTTGCGCACAGGACGAAAATGGCATACTCGACCCCTAGTCGGTTGCGCCTTCCTGCGTCTCTGGGCCCACTATTTTTATTTTTCTGCCCCTTGCGTGATGACGTCCACGACGTCCAGCGGTTTCACCGCGCGGCTGTGATAAGAGATTGGCACGCAGCGAATCGCGGCCGAAATGACACGTGCTGGGTACGTGTGATGTTGCGAACATCGCGACCCTCACGACGGGGGGATTACTACGGGCTCAGGGAAATTTCGAATGAAACCCCTTTTGATCTTGAAAATTTCGTACAAAGTCCCCTTTGACCCTAGACCTTAAACGTAAAAAAATTTAGAAGAATGAAAAGTCGACAAAAAACGTCGCAATTTTTGTGTCTTTTCGGCCTTTCCTTTGCTATTTGTCTCGAAAAGATATCCAGCTTGACCCGGTGCCAGTTGTGACGAGTCCTGTTTACGATGGGAACTTTTGGGCAAATTTTGCAAACTTTGACGTGTACATTCTAGAATACTTTCTAAAAGACTACCATTTTAACTAGAATACCGTCAATAGGTCGTGGTCTAGACGACCTAGCAAAATACGCTCTGGCAAAAAATGGCAGCTATTGAAAAATGGCTTGTGGTAAATATGTCAAGAAAGCCCTCATCACATTATTATGAACTATAGTGAGGCTTATGCTTCGCTTCGATTGCTAGCTTTACTCGTTGTGCATCTTCTAAACTGTGATTAGAAAATTTCAAAATTGAATTCACACTTGCGCTCTGTCGAGAACAATTTGCTCACTATACTTGTGTCTGAATCGAATAGAAGTTTGTTATTCGAATAAAACATTCGAATATATTCGCATTCAAAATGCAATATTAGGAGTTTTTCCATTTTCGAATAATATTGGGTTGTTTCAAAAGTTTTACCCGTTTTCGATCTTTGATTTTGATTCACCGTAACGCTT